>JAMZAV010003735.1:40000-90913 GCA_024449915.1 Sweltsa coloradensis
CAAAAAGTTTACAATTACTGGGTTGATTTATATATTTGTAAAATCTGAATAAAGCCATGTGTGTGGTGTTGAGTCATAAGCTTTCTTGTAGTCAATGTAGTTTACGTGAATATTCCTTTTCTTATTGTGTGCCTGGTTCATTACAGTAGAGTCGATAATGAGTTGTTCTTTACATCCCTGCGAGTTCTTACAGCATCCTTTTTGTTCCTCGGCCATGATATTGTATTCTTCGCAATGCTTCTATACTTTATTTGTTATGCATGAAGTCAATATTTTATATATAGTTGGTAGACATGTAATTGGCCGATATTTACTTGGGTTCTTCGTGTCATTATCTTTCGGTTTGAGAAAGGTTACTCCTTCAGAAAAGAATTCGGGTATTTCTTTAACTCCATTTATAAACTCGTTGAGACATTATTATTATTATTATTATTATTATTATTATTATTATATTATTATTATTATTATTATTATTATTAATATTATATATTATTATATTATTATTAATACATAATATACTACATTTTTTGTAGTGGAGGGGCTGCGTCGTGACAAAGAAGACGAAACTCGCCGCACTGAGTATGAATTGCACAATAATTTAATTTAGATGATTTCAATAGTACAAACCATTTTGAGGTAGAGGATAACTATAATGAAATTATACAAAACAATAACAAATCATCGTAAGTAGAGTATAATAAGGACATATTAGACTGTTAAATTACATTAACTCGTACATAATAACACGTTCTTCTACAAAAAATATTATAATTTAAAACACATTTCTCGTAGATAGAACTAACTAACTCAATACGGTAGACAAAGAAAAAAGGGCATATGGACTACTTCAGCTCATAAGGTCTGGAGCTTTGCTTTGTGGCTTGCCACAAGATTAACTACATAACAACAACAATGCATAGAGCATACATTCCTAGACTAATGATGTGCTGCTGCTGCTGCTGCTTTAACGAGATCATGCTAATCCCCTGTTTCAGTGTGTTTAGCCTTAGAATGCAACCTGACCAACACTGGTATTGCATAATTTATCATCGCGGGGGGGCGTTACATCTTGCTCCGAAACTAAATCATACACGTGATGAATTTCTAATACACTGTTTTCTATGACTAGACTTACTTCTGACCCTGGATAGGCACACGCACACGCACCATATGCACACCGCCACACGCACACAGCACACGCCACTCGCACACGCAACAGGCACACGCACACGCACACACGCACACTGCACACGCCACCTTGTTTCATTTGTACGCCTATCCTTCAAACACATCATATTACAATGGTGGTTCAATGGGTTGAAATTTATGAAGTTCATTCAGGAGGACCAACCCCCCCCCCTGATTTTAAATAATCAGTTTAGACCTCGTGCATAGTATATGCCCCGTCCTGCGCGTCGACTTTCGTTTAACCCAAGACAAAGGTTGCGTTTAACCGATAGCTAGCATATAACAGAAAACAGTCGAATGGTCAGAACGCCACACATTCCCTACCTACGGATTCGTATACCTGATATAATTACAATCCTAGAGCTAACCATCACTGCATGATGCCTAGACTACAACAAAAACACATCTATTGGCCACCACTTCCCGTAGCAGGACTCGCAACACTTTTAACCTTGCCAGTACGGGCAGGGGTTCAGAGAAAAAACTCACTACTTATAGATATCACAGCTCTTGTTCGGTGTGTGCCTCCATAGTATCGCTATTAGGACGTTTCAAATCAATTAACTATGATTCAAAGTTGAGTTTTTTTTAACGGTTTGTGAAATTGAAATAGCCTAAACAATACATACGAATAATATACAAAAACGGCCCTAAGATGAGCACTTGCAAAATCCTGTCACAATCCTCACAAACACTACCAATTTCACTAAAAGTTACACTAGAAACCACTTCAATATTTGTAACTCTATTATATCCAAACATTTCAAGCAAATTTTAATCACTTGCGATGGTGATATACCGAAATACTTCAAAAATCTACAAAACTATATAAACTACTATAACATGGAGTCATTAATTCGCGATTACATAATCTGAGAACTTCGTCGAAATACTATTCTTTTACCCTTTGTTAAACCATATTGCAATTTATTAATATTTAGATTTTTCAAATAAGCAGACAAATATCGGCCACACAACAATCTAAGATTTCTATAATGACTGAGAAGTGTGCTATTGCTATCGGCCTGCTAATTAAAATGTGCATAAAATGCTTTCCGGCTTTTATAAATTTACCGTTATACTATTGAATCTTCAAGTTTGCCGGGACTTTTCGGTATCAATTGACAAACTTTACGAGTTTGGTTACGAGTAAGACTGGGCTTAATCATTCATCCACAATTATGTCTTAAACTATGACACCATCTACCCGGTTTGCGTAGTCGCCACAAAGAGCATAAAAAGATGGCCCTCGCATCGTTGTTTAACATTACGGGCCCGCTACGTAGTACACTCATGTAAACGATTCAAGCACTATGATCAACTATCCCCTATATGCACTGTTATGCTTCATTAACTATCCCCTTATCACTGTTATCGGCCCTAAACTAGGAGTGACTTCACAGTCAAATTGCTACCTTCCCGTGGTTTGCCTTACGTAGGTGAGTAGTGTATCCCCAAAACTAAGGCGAACTCTGGCGGCTGGGGTGCGTGTTGCAAAGAGAGCTCCGCGCAACATTTTATTCACCACACCTTCTTCATTCACAGCACATACTCATATCTATTATCTTCACTTTTTTCTTCTCCATACTTGCCGAGCCCTCTCTGCAACGAGCACTCCTCCGTTTCCACCCAGTGAAATCCATTCTATCCAAACATCCTCACTCCTTCCCATTTACCCCCCGCATCTTCCCCATCTTTGACTCCCTTTGGAGGGAAGAAAAACATTGTGGTATCAACAATATGGAAAAAGAAAATGGAGAATTTCATTAACACTAAAATGGGCACTGATCATCTACTGTTGAGTTGACCCTTAAAACAAACATTTTATCTACTAACTAACTAACTAAACTAGGAAAACGCCAAGTCGGCTAGACGAGTGAGCGAGCCATGGTAGTTACCCGGTTATAATTGATTTATTTTAGTATAAAACGATATTATTTTAATGTTTAGTTGTTATAAATAAATAATAATATAATAAAGTAAGATACTAATAAGGCGCTTAACTGTAAGGATGTTCCCGGCGCTCAAACATGGCCCAACTGTTCTACTCTGCAAGACTTTGGCGTTTTACTAGTATAATCCATCTCGCACAAACATTCGTCAGGCACATACCCTTGTTGAAACAACGTTTACACCCACGCTATTGAGAACGGCCAGTTGTGCGACGCGCTGGACTTAGTTATAGATAATGCCTATCCAGCGTCAATGTATAAAAAATGTAAAATGCAATTACAAAAAATTGAGACAATTATAGGCCTATAGGGAATAGAGAAATGAAGAAAATGAAAGAAACTGTTTTTTTTTTAGATCAGCGCCGCTCAATCGTAGGTTCATAATGCGCCACTCCTAGCCGAGAGGATATAGGAGGGAACATTCTACGCGGTCAGTAACAGCCACGGGTTAGGTGAACAAGGGAGTCAACGGGGGTTCTCACTTTGTTGGTCGTCATCGTCTTTGGCATCGTTTTCGTTTTTCATGGTCGTCGTCGTCGTCACGGTGGTCTGTCAGGGAAGGTCATGAGGACCCCTGACAAAACGACTGCAGAGGTCGGCATTTTCGGAGAGTTCCAATATACTTCTCTATACTACCAGCTGAGTTTGCATAGAGTGTGAACTTGTTCTCTTTCCTCGTTCCCTTTTAACGATTAGCAGAGCCATGCTCTGGGCCTAAGCCCCAACATACACGGCGTAGCCTACCGAAAAGAGTAACACCTATCTAGAATTCCTAGAGTTCTTAGTGGCGTTAGAATGAGAATAAAGTCATGGTAGAGTCTAGTCTACGATTTTAATTATACCAATCATTCTGCGTTGTACATACTACTGGTATTGCGCTGTTTTGTGGATGGCCAGCATATTAATTACTGATAACTCTACGTAGTACATGTCACTCTAAAGGGGCCAACAAAAACTCAAAACAATATTTTGCGCATGATCTATAGCAAAATACTTTCACTTAAAATGACAGTTTAAAAAAGTGTATCTGTAACTGTGATTAACACGGAATTTCAATTTTTTGATCCAGAAATTTGCGAAAATTGGTGTTGTGTTTTGGACAATGTTCTTAAAATCGGCCTTAACCTGCTTATTTTTTGGTCTTACATAGATATCTAGAGCATAATTACAAATCAAAGATGCCCCATTTTTTACATTAGTGTCTTATGAAAACTGAGCCGAAATATACCCTCAAACAGTGGCGTCGGATACAGGGGGGAAAAAGAGGGGCATTGCCCCCTAACTTCATGCCATGGGGGCAAAGGGGGGCAGATTTAAGAGTAAAAAATCATTCTACTCTATTTTTGGAAAGCAAGTCGGAAGATACAATGTCACAATTCATTTCCTGAAGAAGAAAGAAAAAACAATCAAACAATAGCAGGGAATGTTAGGTGGCTGACGTACCCCGTGCCCTCGGAACGTCTATTCGAAATATCTTATAACCAGCACCCGTCTCTTGTGTGAGTGGCCGGTCCACTTCACATCAGTGAGAGTGGACAAACGTGACTCAGACTCTACGGGTCAATCCAAACATTTCCCTTTGAATGATAATTGCTATAGAGTTATTGTAGACGCAAGTGGGCTTGGTTCGCTCGGTTGTCGCATCGTTATGCGTTGTGGGAAGAATTATACTCTTTTAGCAGCGTTGTAAGTATAGGTAGTGGAAGTGACAAAGTAAGTGTAAGTGTGTGTGTGTGTGCTGAGTGTTTAGTGTCTAATGGTGTTAAAGATTACAAGTGAATCGTAATTTAAATTATGAAACGTAATAAAAAAAAAAAAAAAAAACAACAAAAAACCAAAACAAAACCCCAAAAAAAAAAACAGCCCTTCAGTTTAGTATTGGTTTTTTATTTTAAGAAGAGGTTAAAACAAAATATGTTTTGCCCTGTATGTTTGTCATTACATAAAAAAATTATGTTGTAATATATAAAGGTGCCACTGCACGTAACTGTTTTGAGTTTTTAGATCGCCAGATGTGACTGAAAAACATCGTTTTACAAGATGTTCGAGTGCAGTTACAACATGACGAAAAACTGTTAGTACTAGGAAATTTTTTCGACTTCGGCGGAAAGAGGCCTCCGAAAAACTGGGGCTTCGCTCAAGACCCCAAAACTATACCCTACAAAATCTAATAATGGGGTTTTTTTACCCCCAACCCCAACATTTCAAAACGTTCCGACGCCGATCGCTCAAACACTAAAAATCTATTTATTCTATAAATCACACCCATCTTGATAATCAGCATATTTTGAACGAAACTTATTGACCCAAATTACAAAACAAAATATAGAACAATTTACAGAATAGCTGTGTAGAGTACGTCCAATAATGGCCAATATTTTTGGAACAAAATCCTCCTAAGGTCACGGAGCTTAAAGATCGTCCCCCAGGTTTATTTCTAGTATGAGAGATTTTGCCGAGTGGCCCCAATTATTTCTGTTGTATTGCCACATTCATTACCTAGTTAGCCTGGAATGAAATATATTTTGTGAGTTTAGCGGTTAAAATACCCCCCTTATGCCTGTTGCTTAGACCAAAACATTCGGGTGTAGTGATTAGAGGCGTGATTTTTGGACCATTTACTCAGAAAAACGTGCTGAGTAATTTGCCAGTGTGGTCCTAATCGATTTTTCCCCCCGTTTAGGGGGACCGTGGTGCAAAGGTAGGGGTAGAAATATTTTTTATAATAGACTAGGTGGGAGCCTGTATAGAAGTAAAAGTGGTGGTATTTAAAATATGGGTAAGTATGTATCAAGGGTAATTATTTAAATCTAAAAAATGTATTATTTTTAACATGGGGTGTCCAAATTGCTATTTCGAAAAAATGGTGGTTAAAGTGATTAGCTGTGATGACCAGCTTTCGGGAATGAGTGATGAAGCGGAGAATTTTTGATTCATGTATCCCCTTAAATATGCAATGAGTACATTTGCGAGTGTGTCCGCACCGAAAAATTGTTCCGTTCGGGGTGACCATCGTGTGCAAAGTTAGCGGTAGAAATTAATTTTTTAATAGACTAGGGGTGAGTACAATAAAAGTAAAAGTGTGTGTAATTAACATTTTGTGTAAGTATTAATTCCAATTTAATGTTTAACAGCTGAAAAAAAGAATCATTTTTAACAGGGTGTCAAAATGTTACTATGCCCGAAATTCGTAAAATACGTTCAAAATGCTAGTGTAAGCACAGTATTGTGATGACTCATCGGAAAAGGAATTTAAAATGAACATGAATTTCAACAGAATCAAAGTCAAGGGTCACTCAGGTCCATCAGGGCCACGACATTGAAATTCATTAGTATTGTGTGTCTAAGCGCCACGAACAGACCACATAAAGTGTTGTATTTTGATACTTTTAACTTAATCGTTTGTCCATGGATATATATATGTACATAAAACCAGCAATTATAATATCAGGGTGTACAAAATGACTTCGGGTCTGAGTTTTCCAATATACTGTAATGGAGCCACCAGGGTTGTGAACCACATTTTTGAAGTTATCTTAGTTGGTCACAAGAGTTATGCTTTCACTTACGGTAGGAAATAACTAATAATATACCTGAAAGTACGGCGTTGGGCAAAGGAGGTGTAACAATACACAAAATCATATGGATTCAGTAAATGAGTACACATAGTCAGCTACGCTTACCTAGATACAAATAGCATTCCCCTTTGGAATCTTGTACAATGCACAGCAAGGCTGCCACTCTTCAGACACTTGCACAGTCTAAGATGCAGTAATCCCCCACTTGAGGAGCATGACTTCGGATGCAGGCACGTCATGGGTCAGGCAAGTCGTCCACAGAGGTTCCCACTATCCAGGCTGAATTTTTCATCCAGCCCCAGGATGAGGGATCACATGTAGTTTAGGGCTCGTGTGGCGGTTCGTCTCAAACATCCCATGCAAACTACATGTGATCCACTCATGCTGGGGCTGGATTGAAAAATTCAGCTGGATTAGTGGGAACCTCTGTGAGACGACTTCTGCACGCCATGAACTCCGCGGACGAAGTCAGCTCTGCAAGTGGGAATGACTGAATCTTCATACTGTTGCAAGTGTACCTGAAGAAAGTGGGCAGACTTGCGGTGCATTGCAAGTGCAAAGGGGAAGGCTATTTGTCAGTCAAGGTAAGCTACTGAGTATGATAAGGACTATCTACTGAAACCATATGATTGTGTGTATTGTACACCTCCCTTGGCCAACGCCGTACCTTTCAGGTAAATTTTATATTATTTCACACGTAAGTTGAAAAAGCATAACCGTGACCAACTTCAGAGTTAACTTCAAAAGGAGTGGTCACAATACTATGGTGTAGCTCAAATTACCGTTATAATTGGAAATAAATCCAAGTACCAGATAAGTCATTTGTACAACCATGAATATAAAAATTGCTGTTTTTTATGTACATATATATCCTGGACAAAACGATTAGGAAAGTATCAACATAAAAACACTTTTATGTGGTCTGTTACGTTGGCATAGACAACACAAAATAACTAATAAATTTCAAATGTTCTTCGGCCTGATGTACCCTGTAGGACCTTGACTTTTATTTATGTATTGAATTCATGTTCAGTATTAAATTCCTTTCGATGAGTCATCACAAGCTATGCTTATAGCATTTTCGAAACGTATTTCGAATTTCGGGCAAATGTAACAATTTTGGACACCCCTGTTAAAATGATAATTTTTTAGCTTTTAAACAATTAAATTTGATAATACTACACAAAATGTTAATACACACACTTTTACTTTTATTAGTGCTCACCCATAGTCTATAAAAAAAATCAATTCTACCGCTAACTTTGCCACCAGGGTCACCCTGAACCTGGGAACAGTTTTCGGTGCGGACACCTCGCAAAATTACTCATTGCAGATTTCCGAGTAAAAGAACCAAAAGTCACGCGTCTATCACTCATCCGAAACTGAGTCCTCAAGCTTATAATTACCAACCATTTTTAGAAATAGCAATTTGGACACCCCTGTTACAATAATACATTTTCTAGATGTAAATAATTGTTACATTGAATTACATACTTACCAAATAATGTTTAAAACCACACTTTTACCTTCATAAGGCTCACCCTAGGTCTATTTTTTAAAAAATAATTTTCTTTAGCCTGTAACTTTGCACCCATGGTCACCCCCTAAACGGGTCGAGGAAAATATCGATTAGGACCATCTATGGCAAATTGACTCAGGCACGTTTCTGAAGTAATATGGTCAAAAAGTCACGCCTCTACACTAACCCGACTTAAGCCGTTTTGGTATCTAAGGAGCGAGCTATTAAGAGAAATGAACATGTTGACTACAAAGCGAATGAAAAATACATCGATCTATGACATTTTTTGATAGCGCATTTCTAGGGTGTTGCTTCTAAGACGCTTCCCCGTTTCCTACCTTCTGAACATACTTTTTCGTATTCTAAGCCCTGGTACGACGATTGAGAGTACACACGTTGCGTCGCGCGGCGTAGAAAAGACCAAACTCGTCCGAGCTTAAAGACTAACAAAGTCTCCTAAGGCCATTTCTCTAATATCCGCTTCTCATATTATCGGCTCAGTGGCCATTGATACCCATTTAACAGATAAGAAATACTAGGAAAACCTCCCGTTGGACGCGGTTGAGCGGGCACCACGGTACGTGGTGCAAACACGACCCGTAGTAAGACATTTCCCATAATGTTATCATCCCCAATACGTCTTAAGGTCTTGACCGATTTGAGTAGAAAATGTTGAAAATATAGGACGAGAAATGGATAAAAATCACCGCCATCTAGAAGACCTTGACAGTCATTCCTTGTTAAACTCTTTGGTTACAAAATAATATACACTGCTTCCTCGATAGTCGTTTTGATTACTTCTAGGGGCAGTGCATATGACCTGAAACCCACGTGCGCCGTTCGCCTATGGTAACGGGACTTGTTATAATGTAATTTCCGACTACACTACTTCATCGGATCAAAATAAAAAAACATTATTCGTGATCGGACGGGACATTCTAAATGATTTGGCCCACTCAGATTTTGTTCTCCGTTAAAGTTGGAAAAAAAAACTTTCAATTAAAACTTTATGTAAACTTTTTAAACTTTTGAACGATTTTGCCACAAAACTATACAGCAACCCGCCTAGGTGGTATGTACATGGTGCAAAATTTCAGGATCGATCAGGAAAACGGTGATGCGTTGCTCGCGCGACCTGTCTAAATTAGAAGCAGTAGGAGGCAAGACCAGTAGTAGTAGTAGTAAGTAGTAACCAGAATAAATAAAATAAAAAAAAAAAAAATAAAAAAAAAAAAAAAAAAAAAAAACATAAAAAAAAAAAAAAAAAAAAAAAAAAAAAAAAATAAAAACAAAAAAAAAAAAAAAAAAAAAAAAAAAAAAAAAAAAAAAAAACTCCCACTCCCCCCCCCAATTAACACAAAAAAATAATCATAAAAAATAATAAAAAAAACAGACATTCGAGAAGCCAATAAGAGGTCAAAAGTGGAAAAAGGCGATTGAAGTGGAAGTCAGTGGAAGGCTAGAATTTCGTCCTCCGCTTCGTCGATCAAATTAACGAAAAAAAAAAAAACTGAAAAAAAAAAAAAAAAAAACGAAAGAACCCCCCAACATAAAGAGAAACACAAGCAACCCCTCACAGAAGGAACTGAGATTCTAAGAAACTCTGAGATGACCTGACCGGAAAAATGTTACATGTTTAAGTTAAAACATTTAATTTAATCCCTCACGTTTTTGCACAATATTGTTGTTCTGTTACAATTTTTTTACAGCGTAATTTAAAAAAGCCTAAAAACGTCCAAAACATGGACCCCGTTTTTGTTTTTTTACAATTGAAAAAATTGGTTTTGTTTTTTCTTGAAAAATTTAAGAAGAAAAATTACCAAAAAGATCACACTTTATTTTAAAAAATAACCGTATTTTTTTAAAAAGACAACGCGTTAACAATAACAAAAAAAAACATTAATTCGCCACCCCAAATCAGGGAAAGGGGGGGTAACACAAATACGATATTTTTAACGCACTGCAGAAAAACTACAATTGTATTGGTTGATTCTTAGCCGCGATATTGAGTGCCGCCGCCGTTACGGGCCATCAAATTCCAACGCGCAAAATTCTCGTGGTCTTGGCCCGCGTTGACTAGGGGTAGTGTTTCTCCCTATCCAAAAAACTAATCGAAAAACTCTGGGGTCGTCGTCGGGGAACGTTATCCTTCCCTTTGGATACCTCCCCGACGGCGACGACAAGCAATGACAACACAGACGGATGATGACACCGGTGGGATAACGGAGGACGATCCACACGTGGGGAGGAACCCTGCCCACCCCATACGTTTGTGCTTGTTCCTGGACCAGCACAGGCCTGTCAACCACTTCTTGTCCCCCCGGTGTCATCCCCTAAGTCCCTCCTTTAGTTCGATAAGCCAAAGCATATAATATGAGACGTTTAAGCAATATACTATAATATTCTAGAGTCAGTGCCATCAATAAGTGCAAAAACGACACATAATGATTGTTAGTTATTTGTCATGCACACTTCCCAGATGTGCATAATTAATGAATGTCAATGATATATATATGCGCAATTAAAAAATATGTTTATAATTTACATTCATGTGTTTTAGAGGTCTTCCCAACGCCACACACACAAATCTGTACCAAATTATCCATCAACATTCAAAACAATGAAAAATTACTTACGATAAAAGCAATCAATGCCTGAAGTAAAACATATTTGCAATTAACAGTAACTCATATAAATTAAAACGTGTGCATTGCAATGAAGACATGGACTTAATAACTATCACTTCATCAATGTAATTCAACAGCTTTAGCTTAAAGTTCATGATTAATTTGATAAACCCCCCCCCCCCCCCCCAACCCATTTAGGAATTATGGGGACAACCACATTGCAAAAGTACAGGCCCCCCGCTTACGCAACGTGTGTGATTCGAAACAAAAACTGCGTACAAACTGCGGGCTTTAGCTTAGAAGACATTGCGTCTTTTTGTTAAAGCACCGGCACCGAGTCAAGTTGTCTCTTACAGCCGTCCAACCGTGGAACGAACACAAAACCAGCGTGCCGGGCGTTAGGAGAAAATGACAACCACCGAGTTGAACTCCCCATAGGGGCGACCCGTTTAGGAGGAAGCGCCACACCCTAGCAGCTCACAGATTAGACATACATGACCAGACAGAGCTACAGACAGGGAAATACTATTACGAGACATACCCATGTACATGAGCAGAACAATCACAGCACTACATACATACATACAGACACATGAAATACATAGACATGACCGAGCGACAGACAGATCATGACAAACCCATAATACATGACATACAGACATTGTGGGTGGGGGTCGGTAATCCAACCATCATACAGACATACAGACAGACGACACAGACAGACAGACATACATATACAGACAGACTCAGACAGGACAGAAATACATACAGACAGTACCAGACAGACAGACCCATACAGACAACATTGACATACCATACAAAGACAGACAGACACGACAGACAACCATAGAGATCAGACACACAGAACATACAGACATTACATAACATACTACATACGTACAGACATACATACAGACATACATGTACAGTACAACAGAAACATAAACATACGACATACATAACGTATGAAATACATAACAGTACAGTACCTACAGACATACAGACAGGGACAGACAGAAATTACATGACATAACAGAAGACAATACAGACAGGATAAGAGCGGACACACAGACAAACACGTCAAAAGACACGACAGACCAGAAGACAGACAGAACAGCCAGACAGAAAGAAAGACACAGGACCAGACAGAACCAGTACATGACATACATACAAGGATCTAGACATACACGAAAAAGATCAGAAAGACAGACAGCATCACACGAACATTGACAAATACAGACAGACCAACGACATGATCCGGGACTTTTTTGTGTTTAATTGAAAAAATTTTAAATAGTTTGGTTAAGAGTTAAGACGGCTTATATCATTCATCAACAATTTTATGTCTTAAACTATGACCCCACCCCAAACCCCGGCTGTTTGAGTCTCACAAAGAGCAAAAAAAAGTTTGGCACTCAGCATCTTTTTAAAACTTTAGGGGCCCGACGTATGCTACACTCAGTAAACTTTCAGCAAATTATCAACATCCCCTTTCCGGTTATGCTTCCCTGAACTATCCCCTTATCCTGTTTTGCCCCCCAAAACTAAGGCCTTCAATCAAACTCGCTACCTTCCCGGGGTTTGGCCTGTAAGTAGGGGAGTAGGTACCCCAAAACAAAGGGGGCGAACTCGGGCCGGGTTGGGGTGCGTTTTGAAAAGAGAGCTCTGCGCAATTTTTTTATAAACCCCCTTTTTCTTCTTCACAGCAATACTCATATTATTTATTCTTTCACTTTTTTTTTCCTACTGCCGGGCCCCTCTCGAACGAGAAATCCTCCTTTTCCCACCCCCCCCGGAAAATCCATCATCCAAATCCTCACTCCTTCCAATTACCCCCGCACTTCCCCTTATTTCCCCTTTTGGGGGAAAAAAACATGTGGTAAAAACAATATAAAAAAAAAAATTTTGGGAGAATTTCATGACACTTAAAATGGGCATATAACCCTTTTACTTTTTGGTGCCCTAAACAACATTTACTATAACTAAAACTAAACTAGGAAAACCCCAAAAGTCTTTGCAGACGAGTGGCGAGCCATGTGTTGATACCCGGTTAAATTTGATATATTTAGTATAAATAAATTTTATTTAAGTTTAGTTGGTAAAAAAAAAATAATAATAAATAAATAAAAATATAAAGGGGCGCGTCAATGTAAGGGAATTTTCCCCGGGCGCTAAAACCATGGCTCACGGTCTATGCAATACTTGGCGTTTCCTAGTTAATCATTGCACAAACTTCGTGGTCACTACCTTGTTGAACAGTTACACCCCCCTAATTGGAAGGGCCCATGTGCGACGCGGGGACTTAGATAAATAATGCCTCCAGCGTAAATGTAAAAAAAATGAAAAATGTAAATTTAAAAATTGAGACAATTTAGGCCTATAGGCAAATAGAGAAAATAAGAAAATGAAGAAAATGTTTTTTTTAATTCGGGCGCGTCAATCGTTAGGTCAAACGCCACTCTAGCCGAGAGGATATAGGAGGGGCATTTTATGCGGGTCGAAAGCCCCGGGGGTGAAAAAGGGGGGTTTTCACTTTGTGGTCGTCATCGTTTTGGGATCGTTCGTGTTGTCATGGTCGTCGTCGCGTCACGGTGGTCGTCAGGGAAGGGGGGAGGACCCGACAACGCTGCCGAGTCGCTCTTTTTGGAGAGTAATTATCTCTATACTTACCCGCATGTTTTTCGAGATGAACTTTTTCTCTTTTTCGTCTTTTACGATTAGCAGAGCCATGTCTGGGCCCAAAGCCCAAAAAATACACGCGTGGGCCCACGAAAACTTTTTACACCTATCAGAATTCCTAGAGTAGGGGAGAATAAAGTAGGTAGAGTCTAGTCTACGATTTTTAATATACCATATTTGCGTTTACAACTACGGTATTGCGCTGTTTTTTGTGGATGGCCCGCATTATTTAAATTTAAATGAAAAACTTCTACAGTAAAAATTACTCTTAAAGGGGCCAAAAACTCAAAACAATATTTTTGCCGCAGATCTATAGCAAATTTCCCCTTAAATGACGTTTTTAAAAAAATTTTATCTTGTAACTGTGATTAAACACGAATTTTTCAATTTTTTTATCCAGAAATTCGAAAATTGGGGTTTTTGGGAAAAATTTTTTAAATCGGTTTTAACCTGCTTATTTTTGGTCTACATAGATACTAGAGCATAATACAAAACAAAGATGAAATTTTTTCATAGTGTCTATAAAAACGAGCCGAAATATACCCCAAACAGTGGCGTCGGAACAGGGGGGCAAAGGGGGGCATTGCCCCCCTAATTTTTCATGCCATGGGGAAAAGGGGGGGCAGATTTAAGATTTAAAAAAATCTTCTACTCTTTTTTTTGGGAAAGAAAAACGTCGGATGACCCGTCAACAATTATTTCCGGGAAGAAACAATCCAACAATAGCGGGAATGTTGGTTGGCTGACGACCCCGTCCTGAACCGTCTATTCGAATATCTTTAAAACCCACCCACCGTTTGTGTTGAGTGCCGGTCACTCACTCAGTGAGAGTGGACACGTGACTCAGACTCCCGCAAATCCAAACATCTTTGAAGATTTTTCTATAGAGTTATTGGTAGACGAAAAGTTGGGCTTTGGTTCGCCCTGTCGCATGTTTTCGTTGTGGGAAGATTATTTCCCCTTAGGAGTGTAAGTATAGTGTGTGTGAAGGCAAAATAAAGTGTAAGTGGTGTGTGTGTGTAGTGTTTCGTGTTTAATGGTGTTAAAGATTAAATTGATATCGAATTTTAATATAAACGTAAAAAACAGCCTTCAGTTAGTATTTTTTTTTATTTTTAAAAGAGGGGAAAACAAAAATATTTTTGCCTGTATTTTTCGTCATTACATAAAAAATTAGTTTTAAATTTTAAATGGGCCACTTCACGTAAAAGTTTTAGTTTTAGATCGCAGATAGTTGATTAAAACATCTTTTACAGAGTTCGAGGGAGTTAAAACATGACGAAATAAATGTAGTATAGTAAATTTTTTTTTGACTTCGGCGGGAAAAAGCCCCCGAAAATGGGGGTTCGCCCAGACCCCCAATATACCCTACAAAATCTACTAATGGGTTTACCCCCCCCCCCCAAATTCAAAAGTTTTACGCGCCTGCTCAAACACTCAAAAAAAAATTATTCCCAAAACACACCCCCTCTTGATAATCAGCATATTTTTAACGAAAATACTTTGACCAAATTTCCCAAAACAAAATATAACAATTTACAGAATAGGCTGTGTAGAGTAGTCAATAATGGCCAAAATTTTTTTGGGAAAAAAAAATCCTCCAAGGTCCGGAGCTTTAAAAATCTCCCCATGTTATTTTTTATATAGGTTTTGCCGATGTGGCCCCAAATTTTTTTTCTGTTTTTGCCCATTTATTTCTAGTTGCCTGAATGAAATATATTTTTTGGTTTAGCGGTTAAAACCCCTCCTGGTTCTTAGACAAACCATTCGGGGTTTAGTGATAGAGGCGTGATTTTTGGGGCCATTTTCTCAGAAAACGTGCTGAGTAATTTTTCCCGTGGTCCTAATCGATTTTTTTCCCCCCTTTAGGGGGACCTGGTGCAAAGTTAGGGGGAAAATTATTTTTTAAAAAAAAAACTAGGGGGGGGCCTTATAGAAGTAAAAGTGTGGTTTTTAAACATATTGTGTAAGTATTTTTCAATGTAAATTTTTAAATCTAAAAAAAGATTTTTTTTAACAGGGGGGTTCCAAAATTGCTATTCAAAAAATGGTGGTAAGTATAGCTTGTGATGACTCAGCTTTCGGGGAAAGATGATAGAAGCGTGAATTTGGATCATTTAAATCGGAAATATAAGATAATTTGCGAGGTGGGCCCCCCACCGAAAAAATGTTCCCGTTCGGGTGACCCTGGGCAAAGTTAGCGGTAGAAATTAATTTTTAATAGACTAGGGGTGAGCCTAATAAAAGTAAAAGTGTGGTAATTAAACATTTTGTGTAAGTATTAATTCAATTTAATTGTTTAAAGCTAAAAAAATTATCATTTTTAACGGGGGTGCCCAAAATTTTACATTTGCCCGAAATTCGAAAATACGTTCAAAATGCTAGTAAGCATAGCTTGTGATGACTCATCTGAAAGGAATTTAAATACTGAACATGAATTTCATACATAATCAAAGTCAAGGTCACCAGGTCAATCAGGGCCACGACTTTTGAAATTAATTTAGATTGTGTTGTCTAATCGCCACGAACAGACCACAAAAAGTGTTTATGTTGATACTTTTTACCTTAATCGTTTGTCCAGGATAATATATGTACAAAAAACAGCAATTTTATATTCGGGGTTTGTACAAAATGACTTTCTGGGTTTTGAGTTTTCCAATATACTGTAATTTGAGCCACCATAGGTTGTGACCACTCATTTTGAAGTTAACTTAAGTTGGTCAGGTTATGCTTTCACTTACGTGTAGAAATAAATAATAATATTACCTGAAAGTACGGCGTTGGGCAAGGGAGGTGTAACAATACACACAATCATATGGTTTCAGTAGATAGTACACTTAGTCAGTAGCTTACCTTAGTTACAAATAGCATTCCCCTTGAAATTTGCACAATGCACAGCAAGGCTGCCACTCTTCAGACACTTGAAACAGTCTAAGATGGCAGTCATTCCCCCACTTGCAGGAGATGACTTCGTCGCAGGAGTTCATGGCGTCAGGAAAAGTCGTCCACAGAGGTTCCCACTATCCAGCTGAATTTTTCATCCAGCACCAGGCTGAGGGATCACATGTAGTTAGGGCTCGTGTGGGGTCGTCCAACATCCCATGCAAAACTACATGTGATCCATCACCCTGGGGCTGGTTTGAAAAATTCAGCTGGATAGTGGGAACCTCTGTGGACGACTTTGCCTGACGCCATGAACTCCGCGACGAAGTCACTCCTGCAAGTGGGGGAATGACTGCATCTTAGACTGTTGCAAGTGTCTGAAGAGTGGGCAGCCTTGCTGTGCATTGCAAGTGCAAAGGGGAAGCTATTTGTAAGCAAGGTAAGCTACTGAGTACTGATAAGGTACTATCTACGAAACCATATGATTGTGTGTATTGTTACACCTCCCTTGCCCAACGCCGTACTTTCAGGTAATATTATTATTTATTTCTACACGTAAGTGAAAAGCATAACCCTGACCAACTTAGATTAACTTCAAATGAGTGGTCACAAACCTATGGTGGCTCAAATTACAGTATATTGGAAAACTCAAGACCCCGAAAGTCATTTTGTACAACCCTGAATATAAAATTGCTGTTTTTATGTACATAAAATTATCCTGGACAAACGATTAAGGTAAAAAATATCAACATAAACACTTTTATGTGGTCTGTTCGTGGCGATTAGACAACACAATACTAATTAAATTTCAAATGTCGTGGCCCTGGGTTGACCCTGGTGACCTTGACTTTGATTATGTATGAAATTCATGTTCAGTATTTTAAAATTTCCTTTCAGATGAGTCATCACAAACTATGCTTACTAGCATTTTGAACGTATTTTCGAATTTCGGGCAAATGTAACAATTTTGGACACCCCTGTTTAAAATGATAATTTTTTAGCTTTTAAACAATTAAATTGAATTAATATTACACAAAATGTTTAATTACCACACTTTTACTTTTATTAGGCTCACCCTAGTCTATTAAAAAAATAATTTCTACCGCTAACTTTGCACCAGGGTCACCCCTGAACGGGAACAGTTTCGGTGCGGACCCCCTCGCAAATTACTCATTGCAATTTCCGAGTAAATGAAAACCCAAAATTCACGCTTCTATCACTCATCCCGAAAGCTGAGTCTCACAAGCTATACTTACCACCATTTTTCGAAATAGCAATTTGGACACCCTGTTAAAATAATACATTTTTTAGATTTAAATAATTACATTGAATACATACTTACACAAAATGTTAAAACCACACTTTTACTTCTATAAGGTCACCCTAGTCTATTTAAAAATAATTTCTACCCCTAACTTTGCACCATGCTCACCCCCAAACGGGGAGAAAAATCGATTAGGACCACTTTGGCAAATTACTCAGCACGTTTTTCTGAGTAAATGGTCCAAAAATCACGCCTCTATCACTAAAACCCCCAACTTAAGCCTTTTGGTATCTAAGGAGCGAGCTATTAAGAGAATGACATGTTGACTACAAAAGCGAATGAAAAAAACATCACCCATGACATTTTTGGATAGCGAATTTCAGGGTGTCTGCTTCTAAGACGCGTTTCCTACCCCTGAACAACTTTTTTGTCTTTTTAAGCCCCCGGTACCGACGATTGAGATACACGTTGCTAGCGGGCTTTAGAAGACACAAACTCGTCCGAGCTAAAGACTAAAAAAGTCTCCTAAGGCCCTGTCTTCTAATATCCGCTCTCATATTATCGGCTCTGCCTATTATTACGCCATTACAGATAAGAAATACTAGGAAAACGCTCAGTGGACGCGTTGTTGAGCGAGCACCGGTACGTGCAACACGACCCGAGTAAGACATTTTCCCCCAATGTTACATCCAATAAGTCTTTTAAAGGGCTTGACCGATTTAGTGAAAATTTGAAAAATAGGAGAGAAAAGGATAAAATCCCCCGCCATCTAGAAGACCTTGACATCATTTTCCCTTGTTAAACTCTTTGGTTACAATAATACACTGCTTCCGCGATAGTGTTTTGATTACTTCTAGGTGGCAGTGCATAGTGACCTGAAACCACGTGCGCCGTTGCCATGGTAACGGGACTTTGTTATAAATGTAATTTCCGACTACACTACTTATCGATCAAAATAAAAATAACATATTCGTGATCGGACGGACATTCTAAATGATTTTGGCCACCTCAGATTTTGTCTCCGTTAAAGTTTGAAAAAAAACTTTCAATTAACTTTAATGTAACTTTTTAACTTTTGAACGATTTTGCCACAAAACTATACAGCAACCCGCCTAGGTGGTATGTACATGTGTGCAAATTTCAGGTCGATCAGAGGAAACGGTGCGACCTGTAGCGAAGCAGTAACAGAAAAAAAAAAAACAGACATTCGAGCCATAAAGTCAAGTGGAGACGCTCGCTTCGCTCGCTCAAATAACCGAAAAAAACGAAAGAACTGAGAGCCTGACGGAAATTTTACATGTTATAAAACTATGTAATTTAATCTCACGTGCATTCGTCGTTTGTCACAATTTTTTTACAGCGTAAAAGCCTAAAGAACGTCAAAACATGGACCCGTTTTTTAAAAATGAAAATTGGTTTTGTTTGAAAATTTAAGAAAATTACCCAAAAGATCACACTTTTATTTAAAAAATAACGTATTTTTAAAAAGACAACGCGTTAATAATTTATACAAAAAAACTTTAATTCGCCAACTCAGGGAAAGGGGTAACAAATACGATATTTTTAACGCACTGCAGAAAAATAATGTATTGTGATTCTTAGACGATATTGAGTGCCGTCGGGCCATCAAATTCCAACTCGCAAACTTCTCGTGGTTTGGCCCGTGATTAGGGGAGTTTTTCTCCCTAAAACTAATAGCGAACTCTGGGTCGTCGTCGGGGAACTTTCCCCTTCCCTTTGACTACCTCCCCGACGGCGACGACAATGACAACACAGACGGATGATGACACAGACGGAGACGACCACGACGTGGGGGAATCCCTGCCCACCCCATACGCTTGTGGCTGGTTCTGACCAGCACAGGCCTGTCCACCCCTTGTCCCCTGCGTCACCCCTTACGTCCCTCCCTTCGTCTCGATAAGCCAAAGCATAAATATTAGACGTTAAGCAATATACTATACTATTCTATGAGTGCCGTCAATAAATTCAAAACGACACAATAGTGTTAGTTAATTGTATGACCAAGTTCCCATATGTGCATAATTATGCATGCAATGATATTATATATGCAAATTAAAAAATATATTTACATTCATGTGTATTAGGAGTCTTCCCACGCACACAAATACTGTACCAATTCTCCATCAACATTCAACACAATGAATAAATTCTTACTATAAAATCAATCATGCTGAAATAAACATATTAAATCACATGACTTATATAAATTAAAACGTGCTATTGCAATGAATACATGACTTCATAACTATCACTTCATCAATGTAATTAATGCATGCTTTCGCTTAAAGTCATGATTAATTTTGATAACCCCCCCCCCCCCAACCCATTTAGGAATTTATGGTTACACCACATTGCAAAGTACAGCCCGCTTCGCAACGTGTTGATCGAACAAAAACTGCGTGCGGGCGTTAGGAGACAGGGCCTTAGCTTAGAAGACATTTCGTCTGTTAAAGCCCGGTCAAGTTTGTCTCTTAAGCCCGCTTCACAACCGTGGGAACGAACAAAAACATCGTGCGGGCGTTAGGAGAATGCACACACATACATACATACATACATACATACATACATACATACATACATACATACATACATACATACATACATACATACATACATACATACATACATACATACATACATACATACACAGACATACATACACAGACATACATACACAGACATACATACACAGACATACATACATACATACATACATACATACATACATACATACTACATAAAAACATACATACATACATACATACATACATACATACATACATATGTATTATTCTACAATGTCCCCCACTTTGAAGTTCTTGGTTATACGTTCTGTAACACATACTCGTAATATCAGTTTTTTTTATTCCTGTGTACTGAAATCGAATAATACGTTTAGAATATTGTTAACAAAATGTCTTGAAAACCTCGAATAGTACTCTCTGGATCATGGATAGGCGTACCATAGCGCTTTTTATTTTATTTTTATTATTATTATTATTTGGTTTTATTACTATTATATTATTATTATTATTATTATTATTTTATTATTATTATTATTATTATTATGATTATTATTATTATTACTATTATTTATTATTATTATTATTATTATTTATAATAGTGTTAGCAATTCACAAAAGATAAGAGTTGCTGAAATATTTTTACAGGAAGATTTTAATAAAATTGTTAAGGGGGTAAATGGACAGCACGATGAAGGCCTTATCATTAACTCAGCTAAAACAAGCGATGTGAACCCATTTTCTTCACCTCACAATGCCGACCATAATGCTAATATAAATATTATAACTCATCCTTTGATTGTTTGGCATGATTCTGTTCATCATATGGATCGTATTTCATAAACTTAATTGTGTTAATAAAATCAATCTGTTTACAGTCATGGAATATTTGGGGTGGTGATAGACCAAATTTTTTAGTTGGGGATGTTCATATGAAGTAGTGAGTAGGGGCGCTTAGAATCATGTGTTTTCATCAGATTTTATAACTAAGTGATGTACTTCCTTATACTCTACTCCGACCGTTACTAGCACCTTGCTGAGTCAGTCAGATCATTGCCTCTTGCATGGGGCAAATGCATCATTTTTTCAAATTTAAAATTAGTAATTTCAGCTGCAAAAATAAATTGTTTTTGTTTAATATCCCTTTAAAGAAATGGGGTTCATGTATCACAACTTGGATTGATATAGATAGTGTATGTTTTACCTGTAATGGTACTGTTCACTTACAAATTATTATTTCGATTTTATTATGATACTTCGTTTTAAAACTATTGTTAGTCATAGTGCAATACTCGCGCCAGGGATGGCAGAGTATTTGATAAATACCAACTACACAATAGTATGGGAAAAGGCTTCGCAATACAGTTAACCCTTTTAACTTTAATAAAATTCCTAAATATTTCGAAGTATAGATCGAATAATTAGGGTAAAGAATGATTTAAAAGGTTTTTGTTATACGAAACAGACCATTGCTGTAATTGGATGCGTATATTTTTAAGTTTCATTTTCAGTGTATTATTATTTGTTCAGTTTTCTGTATGTTTTTTTTGGTTTCGAGGTATTTTGTTGTTTTTCCCTTGTAACTTATATCAATTTATAAAGTCTGGAGTCTGGGTTATTTTATTAATTGTCAATGTGTTTTATCCCCACCGCCTAAGCCGCTTGTTGTGGCTTTTGTGGGACTCGTTTCCAGTACTGAACTAATCATGTATTTAAATATGTACTTCAAGAAAAAAAATAAAAAAAAATAAAATAATAATTATTTTATTATTATTATTATTATTAATTATTATTATTATTAATTATTAATAATTATTATTATTTTTATTATTATTATTATTATTTTATTGATGTATTTCATACAAACTCGGTCAAGATAACCCGGAGCTAAAATGGTGTACGGACCTTACGTCAAGTACTTCCATGTGTATCTCTAGGCCTATTACATACCTACATTATTACTTTTGGTCTTAACCTCTACTAAAATAAGTCATTTATTAAGTGTGTGTGTGAATGATGTTTTCTTTCTGCTGTATACGGTCGTGCCGATTTCTCGTCGCCATCCTAGCATTGCTCTTCGACTATGGGAAACCACGAAAACCATGTCCGATGGAAGCTGTCTCGGATATCGAAGTGAACATTCTTAGTTAGAAATTACGAACTATTCTATCTACACGTGTTGAGTATTACACTGCCTTTTGAGTCTCGATGTAAACAATTGGGGTGAAGATCTAGTGTTTAATGCTTTTCATGTAGCTTCTTCGGTATGATGCCATTAGCCAGATATCACGTATGGGAATTGTATTTACCTTTTTCTGTTTTTTCCCACTCTTCTGATCTCAATTGCAAGTTTCACTATCCTTGTCAAGTTTTTTCTTCCATTAGTCCTCTACTTTTTTATGGCACATTGGGACAGCAACGTCATAAGTGGTAGGTTTATTGTTTCTTCCTTGTCAATTAAAATTATATCCGGTCTGTGTGATGTATAGTTTGGTCTGTTATAACTGTGCGGTCGTAATAAAATTTGAAATATTTTGCGATCAATACTTTCTGCCCGGTTTGTATTTGTGTAATGTGTGTGTGTATCAATTAGTTTACTTGATTGCTAGTTTTATGTGAATATGTTAGCTACTTGTTTATGTCTGTAGAGTAATCCGTTGACATAGTGACTGGCACCCGTATGATGTGTTTCGATTGCTTCACCCCTTACAACTACATTTTCTTCATTGATTCGATTACGTGTCGCTCTGTATAATGTATTTTTTATAATTTTTCGTTGTCACACTCTGTCTTGAATAGCCAGCATAAAACCTTCTGTTTCTTCTTCTCCAAATAGTTTCCCCTTGTTTTACCACCTATTTTGAATGCTTTATATCTACGTGACCTTTATGTAGTTCATCATAAGTCCTCTTTTGTAGGGTCTTTTCTGAGAGACCGTAACTCTTTTGAAGCGTCGTTATGAGTTTCCCTTGTAGATTGACATTTTTCGTTTGCTAGATTGAGTGGAGTTAATGATTTGTCAGCTAGCACCACAGCCCTATGCAGTGTTGATTGGTTGCTCTTGTAAAAATATTTTCTTAAAATGTCTAGTTGTTTATAATATAAGTTGTTCAGATCAATTAGGCCTAACGCCTCCTTGTTTCTCTGGAAGTGTCAATCTCTCTATTGCTGATTTTAGGATGAGGCATTCTGTGTTTAGATACGTGTATTAGAGTTAATATTTCCAGCGCGTGGATGTCATATCTGTGTCCATGAGGGGGTAATGATTCCGAATGAATATTCAGTACTGTATAAGCATATGTATTATTTTCTGTGATCTTGCTTTTACCGGGAGAGTTAGTTGCGTCTGAGGATAATTTTAGTCACTTCTGTATGTCTCTATCAATTTTTCTTTCATTACTTTAATGTTTCAATCTGCGCTTGTGGAACCCTAAATATTTTGTGATACTTGCGTTCTCATCCATTACTCAATCCTATTTCCCTCATCTAGCTGGAACTCTCATGCTGCAGTAAGACCTTACCCTTTATCGATATATCGGTCTACACTTTAATCTACTCCAAACTCCATTCAGATATCTTGACTAATTCAAATGTATTATTGATTAAACTGTTTAGTTTGAACAAAATTTGTCTCCATATAACTTTAGATCATCCATGACGAACATAGGTGAGAAATGGTGTGACATCACCATATTATTGTCCTTAATTTTAAATACAATGTAGAATACATAGTATATGCAACAGTGGGTTTTAATGACAGACAAAACCATAATTGCGCTAAATGAGTTCCCTTGGAAATGCACGTTTTTAATTTGGTTAATATAATCTGTAGTTTCCTGCTGTTTTTCATATTGTTAAATTAGTGTTGTTCTCCATGGTCTTCATTACTGTCTTCAAAAAGTTTACAATTATGGTTGATTTTATATATTTGTAAAATCTGATAAGCCATGTGTGTGGTGTGAGTCAATAAAGAAAAAAAGCTTTCTTGTAGTCATGTAGTTTTACGTCAATATTCCTTTTCTTATTGTTGGTCACTGGTCATACAGTAGAGTCGATAATGAGTTTTGTTCTTACATCCCGGCGAGTTTCTTACAGCATCCTTTTTGGTTCCTCGGCCATGATATTGTATCTTCCATGCTTATAATACTTTTATTTGTTATGGCATGAAGTCAATATTTTAATATATAGTTGGTGACATGTAATTGGTGTCGATTTTCCTTTTGGGTTCTTCGTGTCTTTTCTTTCGGTTTGAGAAAGGTACTCCTTCAGTGAAAGATTTCGGGTATTTCTTTAAACACTCACATTTATAAACTCCGTTGAGAACATTTTCTATTTGATTGTTAGTATATTGAATTTTCTTATACCAAACAATTAGTGACAATTTTATCATAATCACCTGGTGCTTTCCAGCTATGTGTAGCACTGATTGTCGACTTTAATTCCATCAACAGTTAAACCTCGAATCTCATCTCATTACATCGCTCATCCTAGCTCTTATCGTCTTGAATCCATTGGGTGCCATCCTGGTTGTGTGCCTTACCGGTTCCCCATATTCCCTCTGCCAAACATCTTCTATCTCCGTCTTAGTTGGTGCTAAACTAAAACATTTCCTGTTATTTCTTCGGTACTAGATAGGTTTTGGGGGGGAACTGTTTTTCCTTTTCTTTGAACATTCGGTTTTGTTACGTTTCTAATGCTACATTACTCTATATCTTTTTAATACTCTTAGCAGAGCACTTACTTTTTTGTTTGAAGTGTATTAAATATGCGTGAATGAATTTGTTCAGTGTGTTTCATGTTTTGTGTGACCTTGATTCTTTCAAATATATTTTGGCCAAATAGAGTCCAAACATTTATATAGATCGATTACACATTCTTAATTGTTCCAATCTACCGATATCTTTCCTAAACTCATCGATTCCCCAATTAGTCGCTGTTTCCCATTTCGGAATTTCTTATCTTGTTTTGTCTTTGAAGGGTGAGCAGATTTTACCATTAAGCCCAAGTATCTAATCACTGCTACAGCTGCACAGTAATTGCCACATGAACGTCTGCAAATGTAGTTCGTCTGTTGTATGCTGATAATATGTTGTGTTCATTATTGTGTTAACGCGCTGTTCTTCATTTCCTTTGAATGCTTGGGTTTAGGTATTGGTTATGGTCTTTGTTGTTTGGTTCTACGTGCGCAAACCTCTGACATGGCTGTTGCAAATGCTAAAGGCTAGATGTTTGCTTTAGATGGATAATGTCAGGTGTATTTTTCTAATGCGTTATTCATATCTAACCTCTTGTTTTATTATTTTATTATTTGTATGTATTATTGATTATTATAATTTATAATTACTATTATTATTATTATTATTATTATTTATTAATTTATTATTATTATATTATTATTATTATTACCTCGTTTCAGTCGACGGCGGAGAGGCTGACGTTGTTTTCCGAGGACTGCTGCGATATCGTGAATTGATATGAAGTAACTGCGCGGATGTTTTCTAGAGTTGCCGATCGACGGTGACTTTTTGTTGGTTGCACGGGTTGTGATGGTGGCTACATTACGACTGGTTCTGGAGTTAGGAAATCCAATAATAAATCTAATCTCTTTCTCTCAACACAACGTGGCGGTGTGCGAAGTGTCGCGAGGTGAAGAATGCGGGTAACGTCGATGTTTAAACAGTGATGGAAAGCGTAGATGCCACGTTAAAAAGCATGGACGCGGAAGCTTCATGAAATTTCTCGACAAGCGTAGCAAGATTGATAGAAAGGTTAAAGAACTTGAGCGTGAGTCAGCGGAAAGAAGTGTTCTAGTATCAACGCTTATATCGGTTAATTTTCTAAACACTACCGCCGTATAAAATATCGAGTTTGTTAAAACGTTGAAGAGTTAGCGCGAAAGGTTGAGCCATAGTTATACAGGTTGCCTAACGCATTAAATGTGAATGTAGTCAGTAGTGACATTGAAGCGCTCAGCCGGTTTGCCTAATAAACGGAAACGCCGGATTACCACCCAGATATTAGTGCAATTTGCGTCTAGAAAAAGCGCGAAGAGTACTTGAAGCCAGGCGCAAGAAAATTGTAAAGAGTTTCGAAAATCTGGGGAAAATTTGCACCGAGAATACGAATATCTACATATTGAGAATCTATCACCCTACTACCGTAGTCTGCTTTTGGGAAGCGAAGCAGCGTGCCAAGGACGAGCCCGGATTTCAAGTTCGTGTGGTGGAAAGAGACAAGATATTTGTGCGCAAAGACGAAAACACCCGTAAAGTCATTAAAAGAAAGACGACAACGACCTACACCTCATGGCATGAAAAACGAATGCGAAATATAACCGAACTGGCTTACGGATACCCGGACAAAGAAAAGTGAGGAAGTAGGTTGTAGTACTGGGACTGCTGGGGTGAGAGAAATCACGGTCTATTTGGTTACACCTCAATATAAGGTCAATAAAAAAACACTGGGATGAACTTCAAGTTGTACTCATAAACATATTAGGGCAATTTGATGTTTTAGAGTACTGAGGTGAAATTTCCGATATCTTTAAGATGAACTGTCATATGAATTGAGGGTATATCAGCTTTTTAAGTGTTCGGAAAGGAAGCAGAGGCGGGGGTTTGTGTATTTGGTTGTGAATCGAGTATTATGTTGAGTCAGTGCGTGATAATTTTACGTGTTGTTGAGTGTATTTACTGTAGGCTCACCTTCCTATGACAGAGTGGTGGATGTGCTGGCCATATATACCGCCACCAATAATAGCAAGGTCGGGTTTTGGTTGACGAGTTGAGTCCGTTTCGTGGATGACAATCACAACAGCATGTTGTCTATTGGTGTACGTAAATATTTAACCTGTTTGGATGAAAGCAACGCTAACAGTGCAAGAGGTATGGCTAATATTTTGAGCTCTTCCGGTTTTAGAAGTTTCATTAATAAACCACACGGGGAATAGATAGTAGAGGATATTTAAGGACATTTCGTATTGACCACATATGGTTAAGATGTAATGCTAAGGTAACTTCATCCTGCTATATGCCCAACAAAATATCAGTACATTATTTGGACATTAGTATCTTACAGGTTTAGTGGGGAGGCGAGTTCACAAAAAATGACAGTTAAAAGGGATGTCATAAAATATAATGAAAAGCATCTGCTACTTACTTGGAATCCGTTCAGTGGCTGATTTATTAAATGTTGATAGTTTTGTACGATTATGACATGTGATATGCTCAAGTTTGAATCATGTTACAGACATAGCCGCGTTTACGAAATCTCAAACAACAAGAGAAGTCGTAAGACGTGGATGTCTGATGACCCCTTTTTTGGGGAAATAAATTAATATGTCCAGAGAGATTTGTTATTTAAAAATGGAAGCAAGCTGATGTATTTAAACCCTTCAAAAAGGATTAAAGGCATGACTGATTTATATTCATGAACAAAGTAAGTCGACTTATTTAAATGCAAAGCGCAAGTACTATAGGAACAATTAACAAAATCAAAGAATATTAAAGGACCTGGTCAAACCAGAAATGAAATTCTAGGAAAAAAGAAGAAAAGTTCGGGTCCGATGAGGTAGTAAATAACCATCTAGGCGAACAAATATACTCAAAAGGAAATTGCTGACAATTTGCTGATTCTTTACAAATGAGGTTGAAAAGTTTTAAACATTCTATGTGAAATTAAACTGCAAAAATGTATAGCAATATTCACAGATGCAATCAATGTACATGCCACGAGTAACCATTGCAAGGGTTGCGACTATAATTTGGCAGAAGTGAACTCTGAAAAGTCACCTGGTATTGATGTATCCGTGTAGTAGATTTAAAAAATATTTGTGACCTAATATCTCCGGTTAATTGCTCACTTAATTAATTTGTCTATCAAGAAATGTATTGTACCTGAAAGCTAAAAATATCAATAGTTATACCCATATATAAAAAAGTGATCAAACACTTTTTGAAAATTATAGACCAATTGCGTTGCTACCTGTCATAGAAAAAATGAATGGAACGATGTATTGCAGTCATTAACAAACATATCTTGAAAAGTTTAATATCATTAATAAAGAGCAATAATGGGTTTTCAAAAGGTAACACGTAACTTCGCCGTCCCCCTGTCGCTTTTCAGATTTGATAAATTCTAAATTAAATGACAACTTCCACGTGTTAGCTATGTTCATTGATTTTTTTTTTTTAAGAAGCGTTTGATACGTTTAACCATGACAAACTTTTGGATGTTTTGAAAATATTGGAATTCGTTGCAACATGTTTGACTGTTTAGAGCGACCTTAAAAGTAGGAAGATTGTGGTTAAAATAGGGGATTCTTAATAGCTTACGAGAAAGAACAATACTGGCGTAGCACAAGGCTCAATTTGGAGCCAATTTCGTTATTTGATCCTCGTAAACGAGATTTGTAAATATATTAAGCACTGCGTTATACTTATGTTCGCCGACGCGCTGCTCTAATCTCTGTTCATAAGATCTTAAAGTGGCAGAACAAAGACCTTAACTCAGATTTCAGAGTTTGGCCGTGTTTGCTCACGATAGTGAATTAACTCTGAATTCAATTTAAAACTAAAATTGTACACTGTTGCTCGCCTTTTATGAATCACGTGCGATAGTATTCGCATATAAGTCCTAATCCAAGAGTGTTTTGCATACTATTAATAGTAATGGTATGTGAATGATTGAGGAGATCGAGTGTGTTGATACTCACTGTATATAGGGTTGATATAAGATAAATATTTAAGTTGAACCTCACATTGGACTCAGTTTGCAAAAAGCTTAGAAGTTGTGGCATTTCAATTATATAAATTAAAATACATATTACCTTATACTACCTGCGACTGTGTAATTTTCCTTAGCTGAATCAATAATTTCCTTATGGCTTATTATCATGGGGAAATGCGAGTAAGCATTCCTTAAATCCATTGAAATTTCTGGCAAAATAAAATTTAAACTCATATCCCAGATAACATAACTCAAACGTTTTGTGCAAATCACATGACCGGTACACATATTGCTTTTTATTGCCTGTAATCATCATTGTATCGTTTTCCGCCTTTTAATTAGTATTACTTTAGGGTCGACAGCCTACAAAATTTCACGAATGACCATCAATATACTACAAAGATTTGTGCTAAAAACTACTTCAATGTTTCCAAAATTATGTCAATAAGTACGGACAGAGTAACTCTTGAGTCTTCCTTTCGCATATATTTAATCAATTACCAGAGGACTGAAAATTTCAATCGTTTAGTGAGGCCAAAAAGAACTTAAACTTACTTACTTTGTTCCATGGATACTGATTGATTTTAATTCATTTTATTTAAAAAATATAATTTAATTCATAAACTGTTTTTTTTGTTGTACAGTTGCGCGGCTGTGGGTGTTGGAATGTTCACAGCCCATTCTGTTATATCAATTTCATATTTAAAGTAGTATTTCTCGTTGTTTTATAATTATTTTTTTACGTTTAATTTAGCCTATGAACTTTTTTTGTATAATTAATTTATATTCAACTAAGTCTGTCTGATGCCATGTATAATAATATAACTAAACATACTCCACAGACAAGGCCACGTATGTGGCTTTGTGGACAACGATGTCAAAGTATTATAATACCCAAAATTGCATGTAATATTATTATTTTAATAAAAAAAAAAAAAAAAAAAAAAAAAAAAATTATTATTATTAATTCTTATTTTATTTTATTAGTATTATTATTATTATTATTTTATTATTATTATTATTATTATAGCAGTGAAGTTAGGGTTGTGTTTGTGTTTTGTTATAACATAATTGTTTCATAATTAATGTTACATGAATTGAGCACTAGTCACATAATTTTTCACGTGTTCCTTAAATCTGTTCTATTCAATGTTTATTCACTGTATTATCTGCAAACTGTTGCTTCACAAAAATGTTTTTGGCTAGTATAAGTATTTAATTTGCACATTAATTACTTGTTTTTATCTACTATTTTAATCTTTTATATTAGAGTTATGTATTTTTATTTTTATTTTTATTTTTTATTACACGCTGAGTCATTCACTGCTTACTGATACTTACTGTTGCTTCACTTATTATTGTATTGCTATCTAGAATTTTGAAATATTGAATTAGTTAAAAATCATTATTTCACATGCATGATTTTCTTTAATGTAACATGTTCCACAGTTAAGCTGTCCTGTGCAGCTTGTGGATGGCCGAACTTGTTTGATAAAAAATGTATAAGAGATATGTAATTTAAAAAAAAAAAAATTATTATTATTAATATTATTATTATTATTATTATTATTATTATTATTATTATTATTATTTATTATTATTATTATTATTATTATTATTATTATTATTATTATTATTATTATTATTATTATTATTACTGGTTAATTCAAAGTTGGACGAAAATAAACATGTTATTGCCACTTTCGTTGATTTTAGTCAGGCATTTGATACCATTAACCACACCAAATTACTAGGTTGCCTGGAGAGGATTGGTATTCGGGGTCCCATGTTAAAGTGGTTTGGTAATTATTTTAAATCCCGCCGAATTAAAGTGAGAATTGGGAGCACCCTTAGTCACTAGAGAGAGGTGTTAACTGGAGTTCCGCAAGGGTCCATATTAGGTCCAATTCTATACTTAATTTATGTGAATGACATGGTTAGATCCCTGAAATGTTGTTATATTTTTTTATATGCAGATGATGTAGCTCTTGTATCGGTGCATAAAAATATAAAAATAGCAGAACTTTACATGCAAACCGACTTTAATACCATACTAATGTGGATTCAGGACTACAGTCTTGTCATAAATGCGAATAAAACAAAACTTATCCATATTTGCTCTCCACATAACCGTAATTCGTGTGAGGTAGTAAAATTTATTTGTCATTCAAATGAATGTTTACATAGACGAGCAGACATAACTCTATGTAGATGTGAAGAGTTTATTGAAAATGTGGACAGTCATGTTTATTTGGGTTTAGCTATTGACAAGTTTTTCAGCTGGGAACCTCACATTGATTCAATATGTAAAAAACTAAGGTCATGCCTCAGTCAAATGTATTATCGCAAAAACTGTTTGCCTTTTTGTTTGTTACGTAGCGTTTACGTGGCTCTAGCCGAGTCTGTTATTTCTTATGGTTTACTTTCTTGGGGTAATGCTGCCGATTATCATTTGAAGAAAGTATCGACTTCACAAAATAAATTTAGTCCGCTTAATTCGACCACCACGTTATGATTACCTTTCTACTCGTGAAACGTATATGTTATGCAATGTGCTTCCTGTAGAAAAACTGTTTAAATATAAAACTAGTGAAACGAAAAAGGCGTTGTTAGACGAGTGAGTAAGCCATGTGTTGAGTACCTGGTAACATAACTTTTTTTCCCCTACCTTAGGCATATCTTGCCTATCTTACGCTACAGTGGCGCATTATGGCCTTACAGTTGACGCGCCCTTACACCAACTAAACTATAAAACCCTATTTTTTATTTTTTATTATTTATTATACATTGACAACAGGACTCTCGTCCCACGAGTGCAATATAATAGATTGGTTCAACTAAAACTAAACTAAGAACTAGAACTATATTCTAAAATAAGTGTAACATATTATGCGTGAGTGTGTCTTGTTATGTATGTATGTATGTGTGTATGTATGTATGTATGTATGTATGTATGTATGTATGTATGCGTGTCGTGAGTGTGTTTCGGTGTGCGTGTGTGATGATTTTACATGTTTACGTTACTTGCACTAGATAGTGCAAGGCTGATCAGTGACTTGTAATTGTTCATGGGGGTGTTGAATATAATTATCAAACTTACCTAAATATGCAAATATTGCCGGGTACTCAATACATGACTCGCTCACTCGTCTAACAACGACTTTGGCGTTTCCCTAGTCTGGTTGGCCAAGGCGTCCTTATAGCCGAAATGTGGGAGACGTGGGTTCAATCCCCTTGTCGAAAAAGATTTTGTAATTTCTGGATTGTATTTTAAAAATTATTTAACATGTTTTGAAATGCATAAAACGCAGTGTAGTCCATCATCTGTGACAATACTATGGAAATCATAGCCAGTACGAAATACGTGAAAATATTACAAGGTTTACTCAATCTACGAGCGGAATTTGGGGGTACCTTGACGTTCAACATTCGATAGACCTTGCATGAGCACGGCATTTCACAGCCAGGTAAATAACAAACAAAAAATATTTTTTCTCATTGTAGTTAAACTAGGGAAAACGCTTAAGTCCCGCCGCGTTGTTGGATGAGCGTAATTGGTGCATTGACCTGCCATGTGTTATGCAGATTTTCTGTTGTTTTGTGAAAAAATTATTACTAAGTCGATTTTTTAAAAATTAAATTAAATTAAATAAAAAATTAACTTTATTCTTTTATTTTTTCTTAATCGTAATTTTAAAAAAAGAAAAAAATCGTAAAATTGCTATTTTCAAAACAAATAATTATTCGATTACGCTCAAATTTTACACGAATATAATTATTCATAAAATTAAGGTTCTGTAAAAAAATCATTACAATAGGATAAAGCATGTAGGTGTTATAAGTGAAAGAATTGTTAAAAAAAGAAAAAACCCGTAAAATTTCGATTTTCATAAGAAATAATTTTTCAATTATTCTCAAATTTCACAGGAATATCTTAATTCATAAAATTAAGGTTCTGTAAAAAAAATCATTAAAATCGGATTCAGCATGTAGGTGTTAGAGGTCGAAGAAAGTTTTAAAAAATCGAAAAAAATCGTAAAATTGCGTTTTTTATAAGAAATAATTTTCCGATTGCGCTCAAAAATGTGGCAGTTCTAAGTTCAGAGATTTCGAAGGCCTCCATAAAATTTCATCGCAATCGGAGTATCGGTCTAGCCGGAATCGTGTGGACAAACAGACAAAAATACAGGGGAAAAAAAAACATTCCGGATTTTTTTCTCCAGTGTAGTGAAATGGAATCTTCGCTTCGCGCTCGCTACGCTCATCCAATAAATTTCTTTACATTGGCAGTCTATTTTTCAATTTATTATTTCTTGTAGGTTTAAATCGAAATGGATTGTGCTCATTTTGTTAGCAGTTCTCAGTTACCTGGTCATGGATGTCTGTTTCAAATTTCAGTTCAATCTATTTGGCCGTTCGGCCGTATGGGATCGGACAGACCTACAGACAAAGCTCACGGCCAAGGCCCGATCGAGTATAGCGTTAAGAAAGACTACGTTCGCTGCGCTCACTCGTAGACGAGTGAGCGCAGCGAACGTAGTCTTTAGCTTTGTCTGTATGTCTGTCCGATCCCAAACGGCCGAACGACCAAATAGATTGAACTGAAATTTGAAACAGACATCCATGACCAGGTAACTGAGAACTGCTAACAAAATGAGCACAATCCATTTCGATTTAAACCTACAAGAAATAATAAACTGAAAAATAGACTGCCAATGTATAGAAATTTATTTAACTACAATGAAAAAAATATTTTTTGTTTGTTATTTACCTGGATGTGAAATGCCGTGCTCATGCAAGGTCTGTCGAATGTTGAACGTCAAGGTACCCCCAAATTCCGCTCGTAGATTGAGTAAACCTTGTAATATTTTCACGTTTTTCGTACTGGCTATGATTTCCATAGTATTGTCACAGATGATGGACTACACTGCGTTTTATGCATTTCAAAACATGTTTAATAATTTTTAAAATACAATCCAGAAATTACAAAATCTTTTTCGTCAAGGGGATTGAACCCACGTCTCCCACATTTCGGCTATAAGGACGCCTTGGCCAACCAGACTAGGGAAACGCCAAAGTCGTTGTTAGACGAGTGAGCGAGTCATGTGTTGAGTACCCGGCAATATTTGCATATTTAGGTAAGTTTGATTATATTCGTATAAAAAATAGGGTTTTAAAGTTTGTTGGTGTAAGGGCGCGTCAACTGTAAGGCCATAATGCGCCACTCTAGCCTATGATACGCTAGGGAGGCCGAAGGTAGGGGAAAAAAGTAATGTTACCGGGTACTCAACACATGGCTTACTCACTCGTCTAACAACGACTTTGGCGTTTCCCTAGTCTAATTATTGTAACATACTACTTTAAAAATGAATTTAAAGATATTCTACTAAAAAATAAAGTCACTCGTAGTTTTCACACTGTGCAATTTAATGTACCTTCGTTTAATAAAAAATATGGCCAACGGAGATTAGAATATTTAGCACCAAAGTTATTTAATGAATTGCCTATCTTTTTAACCATGTGTTCATACTTCAGTGAGATCAAACGGAATTCGAAAGATTATTTGTTGAATACATAAAGGTGTTTACCAATTTTTTGCTATATTGCTTTTGTTTGTTTTTTGTGTGTGTTTCTGAATCATTAACATTGATTCTTTTTAAATTCCGCTGTTTTTGATTTGATTTGATTGATTAATTTTTTTAAAATTATTATTAGGTATAATTCTTTGTTATTTCTAAACGAAATGTCTATTAACAATCTGTGTTTATTTTATTCATTTTTTTGTATTTAATCTGTATTCGGTGTTGGTTATGCATACATGTAAGTGACCGGTGCGCTCTCAATATTTGTTCTATGCGCCCCACTAATAAGCTGTTTTGCAGCTTAGTGGGAACATATTTATGTTCCGAATAATGTATATTGCAAAGTATGTACAATTAATAAATTATTATTATTATTATTATTATTATTATTATTATTATTATTATTATTATTATTATTATTATTATTATTATTATTATTATTATTATAATTATTATTTTCTTGCTTCATGCTTTCACAGCCCGAAATATTAGAGAAATCAAATATTTTACGAGTCACACACACGAGCAAACACAGCGAAATGACTCGTAAAATGTTTGATTTCTCTATTTATTATTATAATTACTATTATTATAATTACTATTATTATTATTATTATTATTATTATTTTATTATTATTTATTATTATTTTATTATTATTATTATATATTATTATAATATTATTATACAATTATTATTATCATTATATGTTTTCTTGCTTCATGCTTTCACAGCCCGAAATATTAGGAAATCAAATATTTTACGAGTCACAACACCGAGCAACACAGCGAAATTGACTCGTTAAATGTTTGATTTCCTCTAATTATATTTATAATTAATATTATTAATTATATATATTATTAATATTATTATTTATTATATTATTATTATTATTATTATATGTATTATTATTATTATTTTATTATTATTATTTTATTATTTTATTTTTATACAAATGGACACGTAGTTCGGAAAAACAAATTTGTAGTTCCTAGAAGTAATAATAATACGGTCAAAGCGCCTAGAGTGTTTGTCCCGAGTCTTTTAATAAATTACTGATCAATTATTAACTTAACAAAAATTTCCGAGGTCAAGCAACAAATAAAAAGACATTTGTTTGTCTCAATTGATGCTCTTACCTTAAATCTTTTTGCTCATACTTGTTTTTGTAATCATCTTTTAGCTATATTTCTGTTAGGTTTCTGAATGCCTATGAAACTAAAACCTTGCGTTGTGTTGTGTCTTCATTTTTATTTTAAGTTAACGGTCATTCTACTTCGATTTGTTTATTTAATGATTTGTGATTTGTTTATGTTTTTTCATAATGATTCCTTCCTCTACGGTTGTTTTTGTTTTAGTTTATTTGAGGTTGTTATTCCACAGATGAGCCCGCATAATGGGCTTTGTGGGTTTCATTGAGATAAAACAATGTAATATGTGTTTTATGAAATAAAATGAATTGAATTTAAAAAAAAAAAAAAAATTATTATTATTATTATTATTATTATTATTATTATATTATTATTATTATTATTATTATTATTATTATTATTATTATTATTATTATTATTATTATTATTATTATTATTATTATTTTATATATTATTATTAATATTATTATACAAGTTTCTAGCTTATCACTTAAATCAACAAAACCAATTTTCTACTTCATTGTCGAGATCTCTAGTTTGTAACGTTTATATCTAGTGGATCCATATGGATACACTGCTTCAGCTCGACCTCAAGTTTAACAGCTCGGCATAAACTCGAGCGAGAACTGTTTGACTCGTCATTAGCATAAGGAACGTGATGCGACGCTCAGTGTTTATGGTTGACGCGAGTCGTGGCTGACCCCATGGGAAGTTATTAAGATGTTGGCCGTCATGATGTTTACCCAAGGAAGGTGTGCGCATGCTCAGAGTGGGGGAATCCATCACTCACGCAGATAATCATCTTAAGGGAGGCTCCATGTGAAACACAACACGCAGCATCCTGAAGAAACGTCGGACAAATTACCAAACTTATAAACACATACCTTCATGACAATCTTCATTTGTATTGTGGGATCACCTATAGTAATAAATCGTATGAGAAAATATTTTTAGTCTTAGGGTAATAATATTTCGCATTTAGAGTGTTCATCATGGCACTTAAGGTGGGAGGACACAAGGGAAGAATGTGTAATTTAAAACGATACAACCCATAATATTGAACTTCTGCACAAATATCACTTACAATTAAAGACAAGTGGATACAAAAATATAGTGAGATGATTTTTATTTTTTTTAAGTTGGCCAAGCCACTTCAGCTCATCATCAGTTGGAGACATTTACAAATAAAAGCCTAGTCGAAATTAAAACATACCATTGTTTACATATCATGTTAATCAGAAAATCTAAGCAAGAGATGTTCGGCGTAGGAAGCAAGAATGAACCGCAGTTGAAACATGCTGACACTAAACCACACTAAGCTCAACGGATCAAGGGATGTTCGGCGTAGGAAGCAAGAATGAACCGCAGTTGAAACATGCTGACACTAAACTGCACAAAGCTCCACGGATCAAAGGATGTTCGGCGTAGGAAGCAAGAATGAACCGAGTTGAAACATGCTGACACTAAACCACACTTAGCTCCACGGATCAAGGGATGTTCGGCGTAGGAAGCAAGACTGAATAACAGTTGAAACATGCTGACTCTAAACCACACTTAGCTCCACGGATCAACGGATTTTCGGCGTAGGAAGCAAGAATGAACCGCAGTTGAAACATGCTGACACTTAAACACACTTAGCTCCACGGATCAAGGGATGTTCGGCGTAGGAAGCAAGAATGAACCGAAGTTGAAACATGCTGACACTAAACCACACTTAGCTCCACGGATCAAGGGATGTTCGGTGTAGGAAGCAAGAATGAACCGCAGTTGAAACATGCTGACACTAAACTACACTAAACTCCACGGATCAAGAGATGTTCGGCGTAGGAAGCAAGTATGAACCGAAGTTGAAACATGCTGACACTAAACCACACTTAGCTCCACGGATCAAGGGATGTTCGGCGTAGGAAGCAAGAATGAACCGCAGTTGAAACATGCTGACACTAAACCACACTTAGCTCCACGGATCAAGGGATGTTCGGCGTAGGAAGCAAGAATGAACCGAAGTTGAAACATGCTGACACTAAACCACACTTAGCTCCACGGATCAAGGGATGTTCGGCGTAGGAAGCAAGAATGAACCGCAGTTGAAACATGCTGACACTTAAACACACTTAGCTCCACGGATCAAGGGATGTTCGGCGTAGGAAGCAAGAATGAACCACAGTTGAAACATGCTGACACTAAACCACACTTAGCAACTGTGTCAACTGTTTTATTTAATGTTCTTTTATACTCACTAACACTGCCGTTTCACTGCCGTTACACTGCTGTTACACTGCTGTTACACTGATGTTACACTGCCGTTACACTGATGTTTCTCTGCCGTTACAATGCCGTTACACTGCCGTTACACTGCTGTTACACTGATGTTTCACTGCCGTTACACTGATGTTTCTCTGCCGTTTCACTGCTGTTACACTGATGTTTCACTTCCGTTACACTGCCGTTTTACTGCCGCTACATTGCTTTTAAACGGCCGTTACACTGGTCTTTCAGTCTCACTGAAATACTTCCTATTGCATCCACAGATAATCGAATAAACTACGTGTTCGGATGCCTCGACCGTGTTCCAAATATGGAGAAAAACATTTCCTTTGGTAAGCGAGTTTAATAAAACATAATACATTTGTGTATTCTATTACTATTTTCTTCGGTGTGGATTATTTTCTTGGAACTGTGTTCTTAAAATTGTATGTATTGAAGCCAAGCACAACATGTGAAAACTGAAAACAGACAACCAACTTCATCCAATTTTTAACAACGTTTACTGGAGCAGAGAGCCAAACAAGACAGTGACATATAATAATCTACCTTTGAAATGTATTATTCTAGGAAAACGCTTTAGTCCCGCCGCGTTGATGGATGAGCTTTTCGTAAGCTTTTTGTTTGCATAGGACCACTTTTCCTTTGCAAGTACTTTTTGAATGCATTGTAGGTGATTGTTGTCAAGTTTCTATTGTTACTTGTTATTGTTATAATAAACCTAAAAAAACTCATAATAAAACCTTTATTCTATAAATTCTGGCTAACTTTTTCAACTTTTTCTTTCAGAAAGCAAAACATCACCATTACCTTAATGTCCATGTAAAATATGAACGTTGTAGCCCCACCTGTTTGGTCAGATTCGGCCAAAATGTCACGAAAATATCGCACTTAAAATCGAAAAAAATCGTGAAAGTAGGATATTCATGAGAAATATTTCTTCGATTGTACCCAAAAACGTGTCAGGTCTAAGTTCAGAGATTTCGAAGGTCCCCTCCAATTTTCATCAAGATCGCATAATATGCCGTTTGCCCGGTAGAGCGCAAACAAACAGACAGAAAAACATAAACAAAAACAAATACAAAAAAAAACATTGGAGCTAAATTTGTTGAGGGGTCAGTGAAATTAAAGTCTTGACATTGCTCGTCCAATTATTTATCATCATTTAATGTCTAGTCTATTTTCGAATATTACTTTTTTATATATCTACACAATACATATTATATGATAATGAATAGGTTCATTGCATTTTTTTTTTTAAATTGAATTCATAATCCTATGTTGATGCTTTTGCTACGGGATGTTAAGACTATTCCAGGGCACTCTTACCGATATTTGAAATTCAAAGGAAAATGGCTGAATGTGTGGCTTCCAATGCAGAATGTCCAGGGTTCGATTCCCGCCAAAGTCAACAGTTTTTTACCTTCTGATTTGGACTTAAGTCCATCAGTTCGTGTCTTGGGAGTTTATAAGCGGTGACTTTGGAGCCGTCCTAGCAACGAAGCACATAATAAATTCAGAGTTGTTCTGAATCGGCCTTGTTGATTCTGGCGTTGATTCGCGGGTGTTCACACTGTCCATACCACTGATTGCTATAGTTCCTATTAAAGATATCGATCTTTGGTTGGTTATCGCTCACTCGTCGATTGCGTCGGGGCCTTCAGGGTTGGCTTAGTCGCTTTGATTTACTGTCCCCCACTGAAAATCAGTTATATAACTGAGTGGGTAGACTCTAAATACAATTTAAAGTTTATTTAAAGTTGGTTGAAAGAAAGAGGAACTTGAAAAAAGAAAATCATTTTTTTTGGACGGGACCTTTTGGACATTACGTTATGCAAATTTTGGGTCATTAAGATAAAGAAAGTTCTAGGTGAAATACTTTATTTTTAGCTATGCTTTTTTTAAATACACCATTGACTATGCTACGAGTATAAGGGCAAATAATTTTCTGAAATTATGTTCGATGTGCAATTTTTTTCATATGGTTCAAATAAGAGTTTTGGACCGGTGGACGAAAAAAAGTCGTACCCATCAAACGTTATTTCAGCAAATTAAAGGTGTGTTTAAAGAATTTATAAAAGAGCATAGCTCAAAATTAAATATTGTATGTAGTACTTTAATTTTCTTATTGACCCAAAATTTCCATATAATGGATCATCAAAAAATCATCCAAAAGAGAATTTTGTATTTATTTTTTTTTCAAGTTGCTCTTTCATTCAACCATCTTCCAGCCATTTTCCTTCGACTTTCAAAATATCGCTAAGGGTGCTCTGGAATAGCCGCTCATTGAATGGCCAGTTACCACATTAAAACCTAATCATTTCCGTGCCAGCCACACACATACATCTGTCTGTCACAATGACTCTCTTTAGTTTACCTTTAACATCATCCTACCCCCATTATGTTTGTAGGAAACAAGTTGGTTCTGTTTAAAACATCCACTAATTGGCCATAAACTTTAAGTTTGCCAAAGCGATTTGCAACACCGATTCAGGATATAAAATCGATTTACATTTTTATAACTGTGTTTCATTATGTAGTTCTTAATAAATTAGTCCAATTTGAGTCACATAGCTAGTTTTGAATGGATAACGATTAAATCTCACATAACTAAATCCAATCAATAAACAAGCTCATCTTTATTCAATGTTAAATACTTGTTCCTCAATTGTATAGTTTATACAAGCCTGTGTAAAGATTGAAATAGATGACTGAATTAAAGCTTTGCTTTTATTGATGTGTCGGCCATCTTGGAAGTTGTAAACAACATAATTACTTCATCAAGTCAGTTGGATGTTGTTAATGTTAATAGCTGTGATTAAAACTAACATCGTTTAGTTGTTGGATGGTCTGTTTATCTTGTGGTCCCATCTCTGCTGCGCTTGTTAATTGGCTTAACTTCGGTCGAGATGGAACAACCTGGAGTTTAGTCAGACGTCTCGGAGTCGAAGGGCCCATTGTTCCCAAGTGGTTATCGAGTGATCGATGTCCACTGTTCATCAATTATTAATTAAAAGTGACCATGTCGGCGAAAAAGTCGAGAGAGGAAATCACGTATCGATTTAGAAATCAATCTTCTGGGACACCTATATTAGTGGTATCATGAAGTCTACCTGTACGTGTTATTATGTAGGGCCTAGAGCACTGTATAGGCGTAAGTTATAAGTTATATTAGTGGTAGCACAGATAATAGAGTACACGTGGTAGCATGGAGATTACCTGTTCGAAGACACCCTGTTCGTATTGTTGTGTAGGGCCTATAGCTATGTATAAGCGCAAGTTATAAGTTATGTTAGTGGTATCATGAAGTCTACCTGAACGTGTTATTGTGTAGGGCCTAGAGCACTGTATAGGCGTAAGTTATAAGTTATATTAGTGGCAGCATGGAGATAACCTGTTCGTATTGTTGTGTAGGACCTATAGCTCTGTAGGCGTAAGTTATGTTATATCAGAGGTGGCATGAAGACTACCTGTTCGTATTGTTGTGTAGGATTACATTATTGCCCAGGAATATAAGGAAAATTAGCGGGAAAAAATGAAACAGCTGAATTTTTTCTCTAGATGCTTAGTTGGGTATGTAGTTTAACATACTAAAAATCCCCACCTGTACCGCGTGAGCTTCCTTATAATATGATCTTGAAATGACACCGATAAACGTTTGTTTAGGTTTATCTCGTAAATGGTGGAAATTAGAAAACAATTTTTCAAACAAATAATGTTTCTGTTATTATTGTTTACTACAATTCAGAAATTAAAAAAGTCCGCCCCAACCGGGAATCGAACCACGGATCTCCCACATTCCAGGTGAGCGTCTTAACCACTAGACCATCAGGACGGGTACATTTTAATCTCTTAATTGGTTGGGGCGAACTTTTTTAATTTCTGAATTGTAGTAAATAATAACAATTACACTACGGGAGTGTTTCCCGACTAAACAAATCGAGAAATAAACTCTCGCTCATACCTGCGTAAAGGTAGTGACATTATAATTAATGTTTGGTGGTCAGTTCAAAGGCAGCAGATATTCGTTGCAGTACTGTTCCATCCATTCAGATGTATAATGCAGCTACAATAAAGAGAAGAAAAAGGAACCCGTCCTGATGGTCTAGTGGTTAAGACGGTCACCTGGAATGTGGGAGATCCGTGGTTCGATTCCCGATTGGGGCTGACTTTTTTAATTTCTGAATTGTAGTAAATAATAACAATTACACCTACGGGAGTGTTTCCCGACAAAACAAATAGAGAAATAAATAATGTTTCATACTAAATTTCTCACAAAAAAAATCAATTCCATTTTATCGGATTTGAAAATCCACTTTTAATGGAAATAGTGAATTGTTAGAAATTCTTATGGAAAATGATTTTAAAATGCATATTGTATGAACATAAAACATGCTCTCATACCTTGACACGGTAACATAAGGAACAGTCGACTGAAAGAGGGTGTGATTTCGGTTGGGCGGAGAGGGAGGGGGGAGGGGTAGTTTCAGTTCAATAAAAGTAAATGTAATCAACTATCAGGAAATGTGTATTGCATTATAATCGTGTTAATTGAATACATACTCGTATGATAGTTTCCACACCACCCTATAGAGGTAGAGCATTTGGCGCGTTTCTTTGTGTGGTATGTATCCCCCCCCCCCCCCCCCCAGTAGGCTATTTGTTAGAATTTTAATCCCATGGTAGCTCCATGTGTCTCTTCAACAGCTTCCTCGATTTCCATTTCATCATCTAACGTTTCATTTTGTCTTGATAACGTTTCATCGGTACTCGGTTCATTATCATTGCCGTCATCATCTCGACACTTCTGTTGGTGTTGCGACTTGCATCTTTTCCATTTTCTTCCTCCTCGAACGATGATTGCGCTAAAAGCGGTTCAATATCCTCTTCCTGAACGTCATCGACATCTTCGTCGTCCTCCATCTCAAGCCTACCTGCGTTTTCACAAGAAACTCTACTGCAGTGCACGACCCAATCTGGGCCCGGGGTAAAATTGGCCAAGAGCATGGCTCTGCTGATCGTAAAAGGCGATTCAAGAGAAAAAGTCCACCTCGCAAACATCAACTAGTAAGAGGGGAGTTTATTACTCCCCGAAACTAGAGGCGAGCTCTGACAATCGTCGTCGGGAACACCTTCCCCTTCCCTTGACGACCTCCCCGACGACGATGACAATGACACAACGAACGATGACAAAGACGATGACGACCGCGACGTGAGAAACCCGCTTCCTCCCCTTATCCATGGCTGGTGCTGACCATGCATGCGCCCCCTCCGCCCCATATCTTCTAGGCTAGAGTGGTGCATTATGACCTAACGGTTGACGAAAACAAGTAAATATTTCAACACAATCCTGTTTTTCGGCACCCACAGGCTTTACTGCATCCTTTCAAACAACCACAAAAAAGTGAGTCCAAGATATGTTGTGGTGCTGTCCCCAAGGTTGATGGGATTGGAGATAGACAAGGTTCTAAACAAAAGCCCCAGTTTTCTGGAAGTAGTTTATTCCCTTTCCACAATTGGCTTGTTCACGCAAAGCTTCGCGCAGATCGCGCCACTGCACTGACCCCCTAAACCAGGATCCACTAGATACTTATTCCGAGCTGTTTGTTATAGGTATCTAGTGGACCCTGCCCTAGACCGTGGCGGCGTTTGAAATAAACTACGTATAGCAGGCTATGCATGCTTCCTCGATTGTTTGTTTACGTATTGTTTTACGTAAGTAGTCGTGCGGCCTTTTTCAAGTAATTTTATTCACTAGCATATTTTGTTTGTGTTTATACTTTTAAACAATGGAAACATGGACGATAGAAAAATTAAAAGAAGAGCTGAAAGCACATGGCGCCGTTGAAGTCTAAACCTAGGCCCTTGCATTGTTATTGAGATTAGACCTAGGCCTACTTGGAATAAGGCTCTAAGGACTAGGGCCTAGGCTTTTCTTCAACATTAGATGTAGACCTAGGCAAATCAATATCATGGTATTATAAATTAGCAAGTATAGGCCTAGGCCATACTTGCATACGCCTCAGCAAAGCCTAGGGCTTAGGCCAAGCCAGTGTTGATTTGTTGACATGAGAGAGGTTACGTAGGCAGAAGGCCGAATAAAGACACGTGTCAGTATATTATGTGTGATTGTATTTATTTGTAGTAATAAACACGACAGTATGCCCTCCTCTCTCCTTACACGAATACACACAGCAATTGGGCATTTTGCTTTCAACATAAAACTTTGTGAGAAGCTGTTAGTTCGGATTGAGAGGTTATGTTCGGACTATTTCGGTTTGCAGATGATGTTTCAGATTGGATTTGTTCTAGGTTTTGGCCTATTTGGACTGCAGCGTCACACAATGTCGCTAGGCCTAGGTATAACTGGTTGGTAGGGCTACCCATGATTCAGGTTATATTCCACTTCTGAATAATATGTTAACAATATATCGGGACTCGGGAATTATATTACCTATGTTGACGTTACGCCGGGACTCAGGATGCAGGAACTAGTATAGGTTTACAGATTACTCGACAGACGATGCGATATGAAACACAATTTACTTACATACGATCAGGGTTCACAAGTACAGATCACATTACATCAGTTCTACTGACTGACGCCATCCTTGGCGGTAAAACAAAACTAGTAGGCCGTGACTTCTTCTTCTTTAGAAGCCACTGGATTGTAGAGCTCACGTAACTTATAAGTGATATTAGTGGTAGCATGGAGATTACCTGTTTGTGATGTTGTGTAGGGCCTATAGCTCTGTATAGGCGTATAAGTTATAAGTAATATTAGTGGTAGCATAGAGATTACCTGTTCGTGGATGGTGTAGTGTGTGTGTAGTATGTATAGGCGTAAGTAATAAGTGATCTAAGTGGTAGCATATAGATTACGTGTTCATGTTGTTGTGTAGGTCCTATAGCTCTGGATAGTCGAAAGTTATAAGTATATTAGTGGTAGCATGGAGAGTACCTGTTCGTGTTGTTGTGTTGGTCGTATAGCTCTGGATAGGCGTAAGTTATAAGTTATATTAGTGGTAGCATGGAGGGTACCTGTTCGTGTTGTGTAGGGCCTATAGCTCTGTATAGGCGTAAATTATAATGATCTTAGTGGTAGCATGGAGAGTACCTGTTCGTGTTGTTGTGTAGGTCCTATACCTATGATAGGCGTAAGTTATAGTTTTATTAGTGGTAGCATGGAGATTACCTGTTTCGTGTTGTTGTGTAGGTCCAATAGCTCTGCATAAAACGTAAGTTATAAGTTTAAATTAGTGGTAGCATGGAGATTACCTGTTCGTGTTGTTGTGTAGGTCCTATAGCTCTGTATAGACGTAAGTTATAAGTTATATTAGTGGTAGCATGGAGATTACCTGTTCGTGTTGTTGTGTAGGGCCTATAGCTTTTGTATAGGCGTAAGTTATGTTTATATTAGTGTAGCATGGAGATTACCTTTCGTGTTGTTGTGTATGACCTAATCTCTGTATAGGCGTAAGTTATAGTTTATATTAGTGGTAGCACGGAGATTTCCTGTTCGTGTTGATGTGTAGGGCCTATAGCTCTGTATAGGCGTAAGTTATAAGTTATATTAGTGGTAGCATGGAGAGTACCTGTTTTGTGGGTTTTTGTGTTAGGTCCTAAAGCTCTGTATAGACGTAAGTTATAGTTTATATTTGTGGTAGCATGGAGATTACCTGTTCGTGTTGTTGTGTAGGGCCTATAGCTCTGGGATAGCGTAAGTTATAGTTTTATTTAGTGGTAGCATGGAGATTACCTGTTCGTGTTGTTGTGTAGGTCCTATAGCTATGTATAGGCGTAAGTTATAGTTTATATTAGTGGTAGCATGGAGATTACCTGTTCGTGTTGTTGTGTAGGTCCAATAGCTCTGCATAGACGTAAGTTATAGTTTATATTAGTAATAGCATGGAGATTACCTGTTCGTGTTGTTGTGTAGGTCCTATAGCTATGTATAGGCGTAAGTTAAAAGTTTATATTAGTGGTAGCATGGGATTACCTGTTCGTGTTGTTGTGTATGACCTATATCTCTGTATAGGCGTAAGTTATAAGTTATATTAGTGGTAGCATGGAGATTACCTGTTCGTGTTGTTGTGTAGGTCCTATAGCTCTGTATAGACGTAAGTTATAAGTGATCTTAGTGGTAGTGGCATGGAGAGTACCTGTTCGTGTTGTTGTGTAGGTCCTATAGCTCTGTATAGGCGTAAGTTATAAGTTATATGAATGGTAGCATGGAGATTACCTGTTCGTGTTGTTGTGTAGGTCGTATAGCTCTGGATAGTCGAAAGTTATAAGTGATCTTATAAGGTTGTGTTCCGTAAAGGCGACCGGTCGACCATTCTGGGCTCGACTGGGTATTGCTATTTTCATTGTTTCACTCAACGTCTGATTGTTGGGGTACTGCCTTGGCTCCGAAATGGTGCTTGCATCTACAAGGCCGTGTTTTAATAAAAAGTTGTGATATCTCGTTAAAATGTTACATAAATCATATCATTTACTAAATAAATAAATGATTTGAATGAAAGAATGAATAAATTATTGTCTACCCATGTGTAGTTACAGGAACATTGTCGGAAGTTGACATTCTTCCATGATTTTCAATGAAAGAATTTGAAATAACCGCGCTTTCTTCAAGACCAGCCCACGACCGGAATAAAACTGTGGGCTTCTTGGTCTCGACCACAACAGTCAAAACAGCAACGCATCGCATACGTTTCTTGCAAATCTGATCTGTCATTGGTGCGAATTGTGTTTACTTAAATTCCATTGGTCGCAGACTGGTCGTTCTGGTCGCCTTTGCGGAACACAACCCTAGTGGTAGCATGGAGAGTACCTGTTCGTGTTGTTGTGTAGGGCCTATAGCTCTGGATAGTCGAAAGTTATAAGTGATCTTAGTGGTAGCATGGAGATTACCTGTTCGTGTTGTTGTGTAGGGCCTATAGCTATGTATAGGCGTAAGTTATAGTTTATATTAGTGGTAGCATGGAGATTACCTGTTCGTGTTGTTGTGTATGACCTATATCTCTGTATAGGCGTAAGTTATAAGTGATCTTAGTGGTAGCATGGAGATTACCTGTGCGCGTTGTTGTGTAGGGCCTATAGCTATGTATAGGCGAAAGTTATGTTATATTAGTGGTAGCATGGAGATTACCTGTTCGTGTTGTTGTGTAGGCCTATAGCTATGTATAGGCGTAAGTTATAAGTGATCTTAGTGGTAGCATGGAGAGTACCTGTTCGAGTTGTTGTGTAGGTCCAATAGCTCTGCATAGACGTAAGTTATAAGTTATATTAGTGGTAGCATGAGATTACCTGTTCGTGTTGATGTGTAGGGCCTATAGCTATGTATGCGTATAAGTTATGACATTATGGTAACAGATTCATGATGGTTGTGTTATTTTCTGCATCCCTTTAAAATGTAAATATTACAAATTAAACCTATAAAGAATGTAAATTGTAAAATATAGTTTATATAGCTATAGTAAAATAATCTTCCTGAAGGTTTAACTCAACTTAAATGATTGTAATGATAAACAAAAAAGGGAAAGAAATAAAAGCCTATATAAAGCAATTTATAGTATTGCTATAATTGATATATTATATTAAATAAATAAATATTTAAATAACATTATTATTGAGCGAGCTTAGCGAGCGTCTCCACTTGACTCTTATGGCTCAAATGTCTGTTTTTTGTGTTTTTTTTTCTGTTACTGCTTTGGTACAGGTCGCACCGTTTCTCTGATCGACCTGATTTTTTTTACACATGTACATACCACCTAGGTGGGTTGCTGTATAGTTTATAAACAAAATCCGATCGTTGGAAAAAAAAAATAATAAAAAATGTTCTGATCGTTATGAAATTTTGTTGGGTCAATAAGTACAACATTTTCTCCTATTTTCCAAATTTTCAGCTAAATCGGTCAAGACCTTAAAGACTTATTGGTAATCATAATTCGAAAAATGATGTTAAAAAATGAAGGAGGCAGTGAAGATACAAAGATACTCTTTAGAAGGCATGACGTGAATTAGTACTAGGAAAACGCTCAAGTCCCGTCGCGTTGTTAAGCGAGCACCGGTACGTGCAACACGACCCGAGTACGACATTCCCATAATGTTACATACCAATAAGTCTTTAAAGGCCCAGTCTTGTCTTGAAGTAGTAACAGCTATTTTCTTCCGTGTACTGTTCTACGTACGTAGAAAAAAGAATTTTCAAAATCGGTTGAACGAAATCGGATTTATTTACATTTAAACAAGCTCGCGCTAAGACTACGTGTGACGTCACTTGGGGGAGAGAAACGAGATCGGCCGGTCGCCCGCTACCTGCTACCTTCAGTCACAGCGATGACTGCGGGAGGGCGGCCGTATCGTGTTGAGGCGATCACACCATGGATCACACAAACACAGGAAAAAACATATAGTATAATTATTTCAATCAATGTATTTGGCAAAGTTACTGTTTATTGTAGTGAAGGAAATCGTGTCTTATTGATAATACTATATAACGGAATGCCACGAAGGCACGATCATTATTACGCGCATTACTATACATTCGAATAGACACAATACGTGTTCACTATTGTCACAAGATTTCAACACCAACACCAATATACAACATAAATATGTAACACTAAATATGAACTCAATAAAGCACAAGGTACATGCAGTTTTCTTATAAGTTTTCATTACCCGAGTGATCGCCTAACACTTGTGGGCTGCGCCAACCCTCTACCTGGCTATCGGTATGCGGGCGGACTCACGCCAAGTGACGTGTGGCTAGGAAAGGGTGCAGCCAACGCGAATAGCTTCTAAACTTGTCGGGCGATTTCGTTGCATTTTTTCTGATCTCTATGATAACATCCAATCTTTTTAAAATTCAAATGATGTTTGAAGAGTGGACTGGGCCTTTAAAGTCTTGACCGATTTAGCTGAAAATTTGTAAAATAGGAGAGAATGGATAAAATCCACCGCCATCTAGAGTACCTTGACATCATTTCTTTAGGAAAACTATTTTAACTCTTGATTAAGCGAGCGTAGCGAGCGTCTCCACTTGACTCTTATGGCTCGAATGTCTGTGTTCTTTTTTTTTTTTTTTTTTTTTTTTTTTTTTCTGTTACTGCTTCGGTACAGGTCGCACCGTTTCTCTGATCGACCTGAAATTTTTGCACTCATGTACATTGTACATACCACCTATGCGGGTTGCTGTATAGTTTTTGAACATAATCCGATCGTTGGTTATAAAAAATAAAAATAAAAATGTTACGATCGTGATGAAATTTTGCAGGGTCAATAAGTACAACATTCTCTCCTATTTTACAAATTTTCAGCTAAATCGGTTAAGACCTTAAAGACTTATATGTATGTAACATTATGGGAATGTCGTACTCGGGTCGTGTTTCACGTACCGGTGCTCGCTCAACAACGCGACGGGACTTCAGCGTTTTCCTAGTTTAAACCTTCGATATTATCACAAATGGTATTAATATTAGCCTTACCTAATTTATTGAATGAGCGTAGCGAACACTTCAATTTCACTGACCCCCCAAAAAAGTTAGCTCAAGTGTTTTTTTGTTTGTTTTTTGTCTGTTTGTTTGTTTGCTTTCTATCGGGCAAACGGCATATGCGATCTTGATGAAAATTGGAGGGGACGTTCGAAATCTCTAAACTTAGACCTACGTATTGATTTTGGGTATTTTCGAAGAAATATTTCTCATGAATATCGTACTTTTACGATTTTTTTCGATTTTTAGTGCGATATTTTCGTGACATTTGGTCAGATTCTGACCAAACGGGTGGGGCTACATCGTTCATATTTTACATGCACATTAAGGTTATGGTGCTGTAGTACCTTTTGAAAGAAAAAGTTGAAAAAGTTATCCAGAATCAATAGAAATAAAGGTTTTAATATGAGATTTGTTTATAGAAACTTGACAACAATCACCTACAATGCGTTCATAAAGCAATATTCGGGCTTCCGATATTTGACATTCTGATAACCATAGCAATTAGTACTACTTTATAAAAATTATTCAAATTTAACAAAAATGATTATGCAATGGAACTTGAAGAAGTACAGAGATCCCACACACACTAAAAACTTGAAAAAAGCTCATCCATCAACGCGACGGTACTTTAGCGTTTTCCTAGTATGTACAAAGTTACATTCACCTTCAATCATGTCAACTATGTTCAGGTCTTCCTACGGGGCGTGGCAACACCAAACACCCAATGACGTGATTTGCACTGCATTCCTAGCATTACAACATGCCCTGGTATTGTTCTACGCCTGCCCTCATTAGTCGGCTAGCTTGGCACCAGGAACATCTACCCTGTCGATCTACCACAGAGTGGACCGCGAGATTCCTTTCTAATTGCACATCGTTCGGATCAAACGTTTACACAAAAAACAACGGGGTGTGGCCGAATGTTCTAAAGATGATATTTTTTGATAAAAACTGTGCACTCCCTTATTTTAAGAAACATTCACTAAATGCAAATATTTAGAGAAATGAGATAATTTATGGAACAACTTTTCCTTCCAGGTTTTTTGAAGTTCCAACAAAAACGATTTGCAGAAATCTAATATGTATTCTAGTAAATGGGTCCGTTGAAATGAGTAATCTTTATATCTAGAGAAGAATTAACTTACCGAGATTAATGTTGATGTATGTACTCGGTTATCAATCATGTTTGGCTAGTCAATTCCTGTTGAAACCTAATAAGCTTACATGGTGCACTCTAGTCTAATGATCATTATTATTTTACAAACAACTATTTTTTTCATGTTCTCTTCTTCTTCTTCTTCTTCTTCTTCTTCTTCTTCTTCTTCTTCTTCTTCTTCTTCTTCTTCTTCTTCTTCTTCTTAATTTTTATCATTTTTTCGTTAGACTTCAGTTACAACACTGGTGTAAGCTATTAGAAAGACGCCAAAGTCGTTCCTCGTTTCTAGTCATGATGACT
>JAMZAV010003736.1:0-143636 GCA_024449915.1 Sweltsa coloradensis
AGGGGCCCAATACATGTCCTGCTCTTAAGAGGTGACTCACCTTTTACCCCCCTTCAGAACACTGTTTTTTCTGACCTCTTCTACCTCCTCGATGACTTTCCAGAATGGTTGCAGAAGCTTCACCCAAAAAGCCTTCAATTGGGTACTGCTTTGGGTGAGCGGCCTCGCAACTGAATTGACCGAACAGCAGAATGCCACGAAAACGTAATGTACGAATAATTGTTCTTTTTTGGTCGCACGAACCCCACAATCGTCTCGGATCAATCTCGGACAGCATGTCTGTTCGGGGCCATCTGCAAATATTGTAATAGCTCAAAACAATCGAGTTCTTACTTCTCGCTGGAGACTTTTTGTAATTCGCCACAGGGTGGATTTTTAGAGGGTGGGTGCCATGTTTATAACTTAGTGTGACGTGAATTGGGAAGTGTTACAGTACGTTCATACTACCAGCAAACTCATTGGGTGAGGCAATCCAATCTCTGAGACAATATAGTATCGTCACGATGAACCTCGCTACACATAGAAGTATCACCAACAACCAATTAATATCACCTCTCCGAGCTCATTTGCTACTTTCATCAAAATGATTTTGAAAATCTTCAACGCACTTCACATGCAGTATCGATATGACCTCGCCGCCCCGCACCTTTTGACTATCTCCTGCACGCACACAGACTCACAGCTGAGAACCTCGGACAGTCGGACCCCTCGCCTCGCAGTCCGTCTCTTGTTCTTGACGCAGGCGGACGTGTTTTGTCTATGCTCTCAGTTGTGTTCTTGTTCGGCCTCCACAGTACATGGCGTTGGCTTGTTTCTGCTGCATGTGTTCAGTTTAATGTCTGTTCTGTCCCGACTGATAGGTTTTCTTCACGGTATAGGTTACTCTGTCTTGCTACTCATAGAGCGTTCGTTATCTCAGTGGTGTGCTCAGTCTGTTCTGTCTGCACAGGTTGTACACTTTATGTTTGGTCAGTGTTAGATTCTGTTCAGTGCGAGATAAGACCCTTGACAGACAACAAGGTTGACCGGTTTCTGTTTTTTTTTTTTTTTGGGGGGGGTTGTCCATTTACTTTATATAATTGTTTGAAAAAGCTTTATAGGATTAGGTATAAGTCCCAACTTTGTTTCCGTCTTGTTGTTTTATGCTGTTGGCTGTCAATAGGGCAGTAGGTTACTTTCCATGATTTGTTTTCCTGTTGCGTCAACGTGCAATGTGGGTGCTCGGTCTCTGTGCCGTGGTGTTTCGTATCTCGAGTAGCCTGTGTCTGGATCTGTCCAGTACGGGTCTGTCTCATCTTGTGTTAGTTATATCACTTTCCCTAGTGTAAGGTACACACAAACTACACACACACATGTTACAATTCAAAGCTTATCGTCCTGGTTTGCAGTTTGCACTATGTTTGATTGAGATGTGGAAAGCCACATTATCTGTGGACGTACACCTACTCACTGGAAGCTCTATGACTACAGCACGTAATGTAAGTGGCTTATGCACTGCCTCCAGCTTGCTGTGAAAAAGCAGCATTGTCTGAAATGATAAAAATGGCTTGGTTTCCACGAGAATTGCAAATTCCACTCCAAAACCATTTCATTTATCTTATTATAAATGGCTGTAGTGTCATGTGTGCCGGGAAAATGGTGATTGCCCAGACATCGGGTAACCATTTTAAAATTGGGGGACACATAATGTATTGGCAAAGAAATTAGGGGCCGTTTAGCAGACATCGCTGTCGCCGTAGCCCAAGTGCGCGGAACATGATTTGTGGTGGCGATCGTCAGAATCGTTCGTTATTTCAGTGTTGCGCCTGGTTTGTTCCGTATTTATTTCCTGAAGTTCAGAAGGCGAAAGCCCCTAGTTAGCTCGATGGGTTTTAGAGGCTCGAGACACTTGTGAGCTCCTCATCCAAGCCTTCCAGGAGAAGAATAATACATGTTAAGAAGGAAACCGGAAGTTGTCTCTGAATGGTTTCTTTCGGAGGCCATACTACAAGTTCCAAGACAATCTCTGCAATTTGGAAACGTACGTGGCAAATAACCTGTTGGCATGTTATTTGTATATTCCAAATTCAATAACAAAGGTTTCGAATGATTCATTGAGTCTAATCTTCGTTAATACTAACACCACACACAATGTCTTCTGCAGTAAGCCACCTCCCTCCGTAGTTGATCATCTTAACTAAGAGATCAACTTCCCCGGGCGACGACCCAGAGCTCGCCCTGAAATTAATAGCGAGCTCTGGGTCGTCGTCGGGGAACTTTCCCCTTCCCTTGACTACATCCCTGACGGCGACGACAATGACAACACCGACGGATGCTGACACACGACGGAGACGACCACGACGTGGGAGGACCCCTGCCCTCCCCATACGCTTGTGGCTGTTCTGACCAGCACAGGCCTGTCCACCCTTGTCCCCCCGCGTCATCCCCTACGTCCCTCCCTTCGTCTCGATTAGCCTAGTTGCATAAATATGAGACGTTAAGCAATATCCAATCAATCAATTAGCAATGTAAATACTATCACTTGGCAAACCCAAGTACAGCATCGAGTGGTTTAGAGAGGTGCTCTAAACTTGTGTTTTTCATTCTGTCTTAGCCATATCTATTTATCAAACATCAGCATTTTCGGTGCTATCTGCTGGCATAAATACAGTTTCATTTCTGAGTGCATGAGAAATGATATTGTTGATACTTCTTCATCAGGCGTCAAGGGATTTTCCAGCTGGGAGAAGTCACTAGTTTTCTTCAAAGGGGGATTTATAAGGGTAGGGGGATCATGATTGGAAATTTAAAAGATATATTATTAAGACAGATATAGGAAATTTTCGTTTATTATTAGAACAGTATCTGAATGGAATTTGTTACCTGAGAGCACTGTAAAGAAAGATGGTATAATTCATTTTAAAAGTTCTTTGGAAAAATTGTAAATTGTAAAATAACGAATCTTATATTTTAGTATTTAAATGTTAATATTGTACCTTGCCACCATACAAAACTTTGTATAACTGTAAGCTTATAAATAAATGTAAATGTAAAAATCATTTGAGCTATCGGTATCTGTTTCCACAAGCCATTAAGGCTGCTTAATAGGTGAAACTTGTGCATCATACTATTATGTAGTTTTTATAGGAGACCTCTGGATATGTGCTACACATTCAAGTAGTCTTGGAGTGCTCATTGTCATCTTGCTGCGGTAGCTGACCCTGGCTTATACTCCAATCTCACGTTTACTGGTTCCGGTAAGCGTAGTCTCAACGGGATCTGGTAACTCATTGTTGATTGAACAACATTGATGAGGATCTGTAGTTTAAGGGGACACCAGAAGTTTCCCTACCGTAGGACCTGTCATAATTGCATATTCAATGCATATTCAATGGTTGTAATATGGTATATCTCGTCACTACTCAAATTCTTTTTTTTATTTATAGTTTTACTGTTTTTACTGTACAAAACAGACATTAATTTGGTCTTGCATTCAACCCACTTATCAATTTCAATTCCATAACTAGTTGACCAGTGGTCTTAGGAATTAGTAAACTGTGATTGATTTTAGAGCCATTCTAGCAATGAAGCAGTTAATAAATTCAAAGGTGTGCTGAATTGGCCTGGTTGATTCTGACGTTTATCCGCATCTGTATATAAGCTCTGTCCAACCACTGATTTAGCTATAGCTATTTATTTTTATTTTTATTTATTTTTATATAGCTATTTCCTATTTTAAATATCCATCTTTGGTTGGTTATAGCTCACTTGACGATTGCGTCGGAGCCTACAGGGTGGGCTTGGTCGCTTTGGTTTAAGGTCCTCCACTGAAAATCAATTATATGATTGAGAATTTTAGAGGGTAGACTCTAAATACGAATTTATTTATTTAAACCGTATTTACCCCCATGGAAGACAATCCCCAATTTTACAGGAAGCTTTTTCTGATAAAAATACATTTTTTATATATAAATTAAGACCCTTCACTTTTCCCTTTGAAAAATGACAAAAACAGTTTAAAATCAGGTACATGTGAAATGAACCTTTACCTCCAACCGCTACAAATATAATATTTGTTCAGAATACTCGCACAGAAATGATTAGACTGGCTACAAAAGAGGTTGCGCAAGCAATTTTTTAACCTGTTTACACTAAACTGAATAGAAAATGAAACAATAAGGCTTGTGTGCATGCCATGTAAAATAGCTTCACGACTTATGAATAATACTTTATATATGCACCTCATAATCATTTGGACTACTATAAATTGCCATAGTGATGGTCTCAGCAAAGCCTGGTCTCTGGTTTTCATCTCCAGTCTTGCTCTTGCCCCCCCTTAAAATTGCGTTTGAGCAATGTAGTTATGGTCAAAGACATGAACAAGCAGAGAGTTCACGAAGATGCCAAAGCTCTCAGTTGCCTGGGCAACCAGCAAGTGAGTTTAAACTTATCATCACAAAGGATCCTGGGTACACTTCCACCTAAAACACAATTACAGTTGATGCTTGAGATACTAAATCACAATGTAGTCCTATAGGAGCCCCCTTTTGGGATTATAGAAAGTAAATGCCAATTAAACATTGGCCATTAACAACCTTTAAACTGATACCTAAATAACAGTTTTTAAAGGCCTACAAATATAACCACAAAAGCAAAATAATAAGCATATGATTTTCCCAACTACCCCCTCCCCCCCATTCCTAGTTTAAAGTATATTTAAGAATATATTTTTTATGTATCAATATAGGTTATTAGACACTTATGTGTTTGGGGGCTATCCCCTTTCTAGAACCCAAAACACATACTATTGGGCGTTAAAAGAATTTAAAAAAATTCAGGCTGGCCAATCTGATTTAAAATTTCCTCCTTGTAAAAAATGCCAATTCAAATTTACCCTTTTGTCTTTTTATCTTTTAAAGGCATTTTGTCCCTCAGATAGGGTGACAACGACCCGACTTACCGGGACACCCGTTTTTTTGTGCCCTTTCCCGCTGCCCCCAAAAAATAGTCTGGGGGGGATAAAATGTCCCGTTTTTCAGATTTCACCCGATTTATTTGTACTTTCCTTTAAAAATTTATATTAAAGTAAAAATAATTTTTTTATGAAAACCAATACAAGTTTAAAACAAAAAACCCATTAAAAAATTTAAATACTAATACTACAAAATCCAACTCCTCTGGGCACGGCCACTCTGTTTCTAGGGCCCACTGCTTAACTTTTTAATAAAATCCTACAATAAGCCTGGACTTGTCTCGGCTAGAGGGGGTAGGGACTGCCCATGAGGCTCGAGGAGGCTGGGTCTTCTCTTTGCCCCGGACTTTTCTGGCTAGAGGGGGTCAGGGACTGCCACGACGGTCGTAGGAGGCTGGGTCTCTCTCTTTGCCGGACTTGTTGCAGAGGGGTCAGGGCTGCCGACTGCGGTCTAGGAGGTGGGGTTTTCTCTTTGCCTTTACTTTTCCGGGTAGAGGGGGGAGGGACTGCGACGCGGTGTAGGAGGGGGGTCTCTTCTTTGCCTGGACTTTCTCGGCTAGAGGGGTAGGGGGCTGCCGATGACGGCTGTAGGAGGCTGGGGTCTTCTTTGCCTGGACTTGTCTCGGCAGGGGGGTCGGGGGCCGGCGCGTGTAGGAGGCGGGTTCTCTTTTGCCCGGATTGTCTCGGTAGAGGGGGGTCAGGGACGCCGACTGACGGCTCGTAGGAGGCTGGGTCTCTCTCTTTGCCGGATTGTCTTGGGGCTAGGGGGGGTCAGGGCTGGGACTGAGGCTGTAGGGGGTGGGTCTCTCTTTTTGCCGGGAACAAAGCTGCTGTTGAGGGGATTTCTCAATATTTAAAATTTTTTTGGACAGATGAGAAAAGTCCCCTAGGGTCGAACTGTCAGACCTGCAGTGATCATAACAACACACTTCAGTGAAACAGCTCCAAATTCTACAATAAGTTCTTCATTCATAAAATAAGTTTCTAAATAAGTAAATAAAAATAACAAAATGTTGAATCCCCTAAAAAAAACTCATTTTTTAAAAGTGTACAGAATTTTTACAATGTGGAATGGTTTCCCCTTGCACAGATCGCTTTTGCGGCATCGTAAAGGGTACACGAAAAAATAATAAAACTAAAAAAAAAAATAACACACTGCCCTAGAGTTCGAGGTAGTTTCGAATTTCTTAAAGGTTTTGTTTCTAGCAGCTTGTTTTTTATAATGTCTTTTTAGTCCAAGGTAAAACTCCTCATGGTGTGAGTAGTAAAACCCAAAGACGTGTAAACTGTCCCCCATACCGGAAGTGAATGTATAATCAACAACAAAATTTTTAGTCATGTCAAATTCCCCCACAGTGGCCCCAAAAACTGACCCTTAACACCATTAATTTTAAAACCTGTTCTGTGAGTTTACATTTTGCATGTGTCGTATTTTTTTGCCCCCAGTTTTGGGTATACACGGTGTAACCCATACCCCCTTGGGGTGCCTCCCGGGTGTTCACAAAACCCACATCAAAAATTTACCCTTTAATTGTGTATGTATGTACCCTGCTGTAGCAACTATCTAGAACCTGTTCCCAAAATTTTCATACATCTTTTCCATAAAACCTTCGATTAAAAAATCAAAGCCCTCTTTTCACTTTCCAACTCTTCTACAAAAAGGTTTTTAGAACGCATTTATATTAGGTTTGTTTTCCCCCAAAACCCAAAAACCACGAAGGCCCAATTTGTTCTCTATTTTAAAAGAAATCTCGTTGATGAACCAAAAAAGGCCAAATACTCTTTTTGACGAAAAGAAATAATGGTACACCACCGTATTCCCAAACAAGTTTAAAGATTATTATATTATTTTTATATTATTATTTGTATTCACATGTTTCCACATCTCGTACCCAAACCGGTACAAGTAAATGCAATTTTTTTGCGGACTATGTCAAGAATACAGTGCCTATAAAAATAACAAAACATTTTATTCAAAAAATTATTAAAATCTAACAGTATTCAACATAACATTTAAACCCCCCCCCAAAAACTAATCTTAATCTTTTCCCAAAATTAAAAACATAAAATGGTTTTATAAAACCCTGCCCTTGAGAATTTTTTGGCCCTATTGGAATGTCCCAAATTATCCCCCCTTTTGCTTTTTTGATGAAAAAATTTCTTGTTAATGTCCAGTTGGTGTAAAACTATTGTGTTAGGTTGTTGGTATAACTGCCTTTTGGCTGACACAAAAATTTGGGTTTTTGTAGTGACTTGATCTTTTTTCCCCACTTTTTCTTTTTTTCTTGGTAAGTCAAAGTAGCGGCAAAATTTTCGGGTCCCAGGGTTGGGTTTCAATATTTTAAATTAGTGGAATTGCTACTTCAAAAAAAATTTTTTTGCCTTTTTGATTTTATCCGTTTAAAATAAACGGGCCCTAATGTTGTATCGTTTATCTGTAAAAACACCCCGGGCAAAATAAATTTTCCAAATCACCTTTTCTAAAAACTTTTTCGGGTTTTGGTACTTGTATTTGGGGAGGTCCCGAGGGTTCCCCCAGTAACGAACACTTTTGGGCCCAAAATTTGGTGAAATTATGTTGGGAAAACTTAAATTATTTTGTGTAAAAGTCTGACGGGGCTAGAAGTTTCCATCCCATATTACATGTTTAAAAATTGGTCTCAGGGTTAAAGGGTGGCACTTTCTACATTTATCATCCAAAATTGTCTTGTCTTTAATGATGTGTTTCTTGTAATTTTTTGTAGCAATTACCTTGTCCTTTTGGGCCCATGAAAAACCCTCTTTTTCTCCGAATAAATCGCCTCCTTGAAACCCATTTATTAGATGCACAGTGTCTACATAATCACGATGAAAATTCTGTTTTGATTTTCCCCATTTTTATATCTTAATTTTCCCAAAATTTTTCCCTTCTTTCAATATCATAAACTTAGAGATTTGTCTGAAAAATTGCCCAATCTTTATGCAGATCTAAGGTGTGAGGTTGACATCCGCTTGCGCACAGCTGTAGTAACGGGGAAGGGGTTTTTTACTAAAAGAAGTTTTCCCCTTAAAAAAAGGGATTTGTTTTAAATACTTTGGCGTTTTTTTAAATCATTTATCCCTTTTCCACCACGTAACCTGAAAAATGTCTTTCCCTTTTTCGACCGCCGCTCGGGGGTGAAGAAGCCCGGTATTCTGTTAGAAGATTTTTCTTTTTTTTGGGGGGGGGTTTAATTTGCTTGCATCTCAGTTTTTGTCCGGGTTTAAAAAACCGAAAGAATCATTAAAACTGGTACTGGCATAAGTATTAATTGCTTTCATTTTTTTTTTTCCCCTTTTTAAATTTGATGCAGTATTTTTTTTCACTCTCTTCAAAAAAAGTACCCTTTAACCCTTTTTTTCTTTGTTTTTCCGTTGAGAATCGGGTTCACTTAAATAAACCCCAAAGGTATTTTTTACACCTCCCCTTCCTTCCATTTTTTTCAATAACAATTTCACCCGAAGTTGAACACCATGTGAACCCCGGGAATTTTTCCCTTAGGGGACCCCTTTATTTTTACATTTTTCTAATCCAAATTCCTTTGAATATCTTGGTTTAAACAAATGTGGATTTGTAATAGTGATTAAAGTTTGTGCATCTTAATCGCATATATTTTTTTAAATATCATCCATTTTAACTTTAAATAAAGACATTAAAATAGTGTATTCCCATTTTTTTTTTTTGTTTTTGGAATCCGTATTTTGATTTTTTTAGAAAGGGTTTGAAAAATGGATTTAACGCCATGCAAAACCAGAGGGGGCCCTTAATGAGTCACCTTAAAATTTCCCACGTGAAATTTTTTAAAAGTTCCACAGTTTTGACAAAGTTTTTTTCGGGCAATTTTAATTTACTTTTGTTTCCAGGGTGTTCATAGGTTCTTAAAAAACGGTATTAATTGGTTTCTATTTTATATTTTCCAATACATGTAAAACCCATGAATGAGGCCCCGAGTAATACGCCTTTTTGTAGCAATTATGCAGAAATTAATTTTCCCCTTTTGGACACATGTGTTTGCCCCTCAAACCCAAAAGAATCTATAACCCAAAAACTGTTCCTTAAACCCTTTGGGAAAAACCTTTTTAAACCCCTTTTTGGGCCTCTGATAATTATTTTTCTTCTTCACAATGTGGTAAATTTTGTTTTGCAATAAAAAAGTTTGTAAGTAATTTGTACACAGTTTGGGAGGGGATGTTATTGGGGTTTTAGTGAGCTGGATTTTGTGGGATCTGCATTCTTTGGTTTAAGTAAAAGTCTTTCCTTTTGGGAAAAAATAAAGGAATGGCTTTTACTCCTTTCACTAAGCTGTAAAAAAATTTTGGGGGGGGGGGGTAAACTTAGCAAACAGGTGAATCTTTTATACCAAAGTTATGGATGTTATCAAAATCCGGGGGTTTTCCAATTATGTGCTCCCAAAAAAAAAAAATTTTTAAAAATTTTAAAAAAAAAAAAATTAAAAAAAAAAAAAAGGGCCCCATGGAAAACTTTTGGTTAAGGGTTTTTCCAGAAAATCTTTTAAGGGAAAATTTTTAACTTGCTTTCCTATTTTGGGTTTCCTTTAAAATTGTGCCCTTTTGTTTTGTTAAAATCTTTTCCGTTCTGAAAAAATTTTTTTGTTTTTTACTTGTCTAATTGGGACCTTTTCAATTTTTTGGAAACCCAATTTTTTTAATGTTCCTTAAAAATAAAAATTTTCATTTGTGCCTTTTAAAAATTTCATTTTGGGTTTTTCTATTTACATCCTTAAATTTTTTAAACCCTTTTAAAACCAATAAGGTTTGGTTTAAAGTTCCCCAAAACCTTTTTTAAACTCTCAATTTGGGGGGCCCCCAAATTTGTTTACGGAAAAATTTTCGGGCTTTTTTTCCCTTTTAAAATTTTGGCCCCCCTTTTAAACCCCCGGTTTATTGTTTTTTAAGTAAGGGTTTCGGCCTTTTAAATTCCCTTCCTAATTGCCATATTTTCTGGGGGGGAAAAACACCACAGAAACAAATGTAATTTTTGTCCCAAAATTAGATTGCATATTTTTTTTCCCATCGTTCTTCCAAAACATTTTCATTTTTGTTTACAATGGGATATTATGTAATGAATTTCTAATTTTTTTATTTGTGGTCTTTTTGTAGGACACATTAAAGCAAAATTTTGCCCGGGGTCAAACAAATTTTAAATTGGAGTTTGTTTTGCAAAAGTTCATCACATTCTGAGTGGCCCGAATCAAGTGTCGTTGGGGTATTTTGGGTTTTTATGTGTGGTTTATTTTTGGGCCCGGACTTCATTTTGAGGGGTTTTCCAATTTAACCTACATCATCTTTATTATCCTCATCCTGCTGCGGTTCCCCAATAATTTCTCTGCCATTTTTAGATAAATGCAATTCTTCGCTACTTCCTTTCCTTTTTTGCTGTATAATGTTTTTGGGGGGATAAAGGGAATTTTTTAAAAATTACCCTCGTTTATTTTTGCTATTCGTTGTTCCGTAGCAACAAAATCAGGGAAGTCCCGCGGTGAAAAGCTCCCATTAATAAAATCTGTATCCTGTTTTTATTCGTTTTCCCAGGGGTAATCCTTTGATAATTTTCGTATTATTTCGGGGAAATTTATTGGGATTTCCATTTAATACGTAATCGTGGTTTACCCGCTTTGGGGGTTAACTGCACATTTTCGGTAAAACATCCCTTTTCGTGCCATATTTCGATCACAAATATTTTCAAATTCTTTCTTTTTTTTCTTTCTTTTTTTTATTATTATTATTTTTATTATTATTATTATTATTTTATTATTATTATTATTATTATTATTATTATTTTATTTTTTCTTTATTCACCCCAATATGGGGGAAAATTACATAATGGGTATTTAAGAACTTTCACCAGGGGATGAAACCAATCTCTAAGGGGAAACCCCTATTAATAAAAATTAAATATACCGGCATTAACAAAATACAATACATACAAAAAAAACAGAAACAATTTTTTTTACACTAAAAATTTTCGTAGTATTTTGGGCGGGGGGGGGTTCCCAAAAAGCTCCTTTTTAAGCTCTGGGTCCAGTGATTGCCAGAGATTGTTGGGTTCTCTTTAAAACTTCTTTCCAAAATTTTCCCACAAGCTCCAATAATAATGGGAACAATCTTACAAAAGGACATTCCAAAATTCGTTTTAAATTTTTTTTTTTGAAGGTCCGATATCTTGGGGCGTTTTTTGCTTTCCTTTTGGGGGCTATGTTTTCGGTCTAGGTGGGAAAGCACATCGATGACAAAAAATTTTTTAGTCGCTTTTGGGTTTTTAAAAACAATGCTGGGTTTTTTTGAAGAACCTTTCTAAAGGAATTTTTAGCTCATTTCCCCAAAAATGGTCACATTACCCTTGTCAACCCACTGTTCTGGTTTAAAGCAGTTTCCATTTGTCCCGAAATTTCCGATGGGTTTAACTCTACAAAAAGTTTTCCCAAAGCAAATATGGGCCCCAAATTTATCATGGATCAAAGTTTTTCCGTTTTTTCTAAGACCGGGGGGGGATCCCGAAATAAGTGCTCTACGCTTTCCCTTTATAAAGCTTAAAAACAAAAAGACACTTTTTATCTAGTGAGTTTTTGGGAATTTTTTTTTAAAAAAACTTTTTTGTCTTAAGGTTGATCCCTTTTGCAAACTACAATAAGAAATTTCAGTTTCCACCTTTTTAGATTATTTCTTTCCCAGCCACTTAGGTTTTATCTTGGTCAATATGTGGTTTCTCCCCTGCCCTGTAAAAAATTTGTCCATGCAAAGGTTAATTCCAGCAACTTATTAAAAACTTTCGGATAATGTTCTTTAAATTTTCTTTTTGATTATCTTGACCTTGGGTTTGTGATGGAAACCCATTTTTCTTTGATTAATTTTTCCGGGAATTCCCAAACCCCCATTGAAACTTGTTGCCTTAAATTTAAAAGACAAAAATTTTTCATAGCTTTGCTGGGGGAAATCAGTTTTTGAAAACCCTTCAATAAAATTTTTTTTCTCCCTTTCCTTCTAATGATAAACTCAAAACCCCCAAACATTGCTGTTTTTTATGACCCCTCTGTTGAGTTATACCCCGACCTCCATTCTTCCTTTGGCATATACAGTCTTTCGGGCGTCCCCTCGGGGATGGGGCATTTTCCGTTCAAATTTTCAACAGTTTTTTCGTTTTTTCGATCCAATCTCTTAAGTTCTTCTATGCTCCAATCTAATAACCCCAAAACCCTTAAAAAGATATTACTGGCACAGCAAAAGACCAATTAATAGTTTTTTTTCGTGGGCCCAATTCCACTTTCAAGTATTAATCTTAGACGTCGTTTTATTCTTTGCTCAATTTATCTTTCATCATTTTTATGCGAACCCATTGCCCTTCTTCTATTTCCCAAAATATTTTGATAAGTTGGGTTTTTGAAAAAAGTCCCAATAGTTTGGGAAAGCTCAAACAAGTTGGGGAAATTTCAAATTTCGACAAACTTCCCCCCTCTTTAATGGCGCTTTTCTTGCACTTCTCATTTCCCAAAATTTCCATACAAATGTCGTCACGGGAAAATTTTGACCCCATATTTAGGGAAGATACTAAGTTCATCGGGCATTTTTGGGGGGGGGGAATTTAAATTTAAAACTCCGGGACAGAAAGGGGCGAGGGCTTTGTCCCTTTATTTGGCATTAATTTCATACCCCAAAACCTGCGCTTTAGGGACTTTGTCAAGGAAACAAGCCATGCAAAAAAAGAAGTGGCGATAACGAATCACCCTGAAATATTCCTGGTTTTTTATGTGAAAATTACTTATGCGATTTCTTCAGTTTCCCTTCTTATTATTAAATTTTTATTATTATTATTATTATTTTTTTATTTTTTATTATTTTTATTATTATTTTTTATTATTTTATTTGGGTGTAAATTTTAACCCCAAACTCGGTTTTAAAAATGGGGCTAAATGTTGTAAAGGACTTTCGGGCAAATACTTCCGGGGTCCTATTACATACATTATTAATTTTTTCTTAACTCTATCCCAAAATAAATCATTTATAAAATTTTTTAAATTGTTTTTAGATGATGTTTTTTTTCTGCTGTGTACGGTCGTTTGGCCCATTTCTCGTCCGGGGGCCATCCTAGCATTTTCTCTTCGGATATGGGAAACCCCGAAAACCATGGCAGGATGGAAGGGGGTCTGGGAAATTTTCGAAGTATCATTCTTAGTTTAGAAATTTTCGGAAAAATATTCTACCACGTGTTTAGTATTTCTGCCTTTTTAGTCTCGATGTATACATTGGGGTTGGGAAAATTAGTTTTTTAATGGGTTTTTATGTTGCCTTTTTCGGTTATGATGCCGTTGGCTAATAATGAATGGGGTTGTAAATTTAAACCTTTTTTTTGTTTCCACATCCCTTTTTGATCTTTAAATTGCAACGTTTTACTATACTTTCCCAATTTTTTTTTTTTCCACGGGGGTCCGGGCGTTATGGCAACCTTTGGGATAGCAAAGGCGATAGGGTAGTTTTTTTGTTTCTTCTTGTCAATTATTATTAAACCGGGCTTGTTGGGGATTTTATTTTTGGGGCGTTTTTAAAACTGGCGGTGTAATATAATTTGTAATCTTTACTATTAGTACTTTCTCTGGTTTTATTTTTAGTAAGGTGTGTGGTGTCAATGAATTTTCTTGATTTTAGTTTTTTTTGAATAATTAGCCACTTGGTTTTTTTTGTCTTTTTAGAGGGGAATCTGTTTTTACATAGTGGGCTTGCACCGGGTATGAGTGTTCGATTGTTTTTACCCCTTTCACTACATTTCTAACCCTTGATCGTTTACTTTTCGCATCTTGTATTTGTATTTTTTATAATTGTTGTCGCAATCACCGTCTTGAATAGCCATCATAAAAAACCCCTTTTGTTTCTCCAAAAAGTTCCCCGTTGTTTAACCACCATTTGATGCTTTAATATTTTACGTGACCTTTGGGGTAGTTCATCATAATGTCCTTGTGTAGAAATCTTTTCTGGGACGTAACTCTTTTGAAAGGGAGTTATGAGTTTTCCCTTGTAATTGGGCCTTTTCGTTTGCTAGATTGAGTGGGTTTGGGTGATTTTTTCAGCTGCACCCCAGCCCTATGAAGTGGGGGATTGGGTTTCTCTTTTTAAAAAAAATATTTTTTTAAAAGTCTATTTTTTTTATAATATAAGGGGGTTCAAAATTTAATTAGGGCCCCCTTTCCCCCTTTTTTCTTGGAAGTGTCAATCTCTCTATTTCTGATTTAGGATGATGTATTTTTGTGGTTTTTGGGAAGTGTAGTACGAAGTTAATATTTCCAAAAGGGTGGATGTCTGTCTGCGTCCCCTTTAATGATTCCCAATGAATAGTCCAACGGTACAGCATATGTTTTTTATTGCTGTGTCTTTTTTTTAACCCCTTTGTTTTCGTCTTGAGGATAACTTTAGTCGTTTTTTTGTATGTTCCCCATCAATTTTTCTTTTTTAAAATTTTTTGTTCAAATTTTGGGTTGTGGGGAATCCTAAATTTTTTGTAACATCGTTTCGTCCCCTTATTCCAAAACCTATTTTCCAAACATTTTAGCTTGGAAAATCTTTCTGCTTGTGTAAACCCCCCCCCTTTTTTGTTGTAGCCCTCTTAATTTGTCTACTCCAAACCCCCATGCAGATAAACTTGATAAAATTTTAATGTTTTTATTGACCTTTGACTGTTTTGTTTGGAAACCCAAAAATTTGATGCATACAACTTTTGGTCATCCATGTAAAAGGTGGGGAAAATTTTGTGACAACCAACATTTTTGTCCTTAATTTTAAAACCCTAGTCGTTTGTTAAGCATATGTGAAGTGGTTTTAAAGACAAGGGGAAAACCATAATGCACTTAATGAGGGCACCTTGGGGAAAAAAACCCCGTTTAATTTGTTTGGATCTGTAGTTATCTGTGGGTTTTTTATATTTAGTTTTTTTGGGCTGTTTCTCCATGTCCCCCAATTTCTGTCTTTTAAAAAATTTACAATTTCTGGGGTTTATTTTAAAATTTTGTTTTAAAATCTAATAAGCCATGTGTGTGGTGTTGAGCCAAAAGGGTTTCTTTTAGTCAATGTTTGTTTACGTGAATATTCTTTTTTTTATTGTGGGCCTGAAATTATTACAGAAGAGTCAAAAATAAATTTTTTCTTTACATCCCTGGATTCTTACAGCATCCTTTTTGGGGGCCCCCGGCCTTGATATTGTGTTCTTCGCAATGATTTAAAACTTTTTTTTGTTTTGGGTGAAGTCCAAAAATTTTATTTTAGTTTGGTTTGACCCGTAATTTGGCCCATATTTACCCCGGGTTCTTCGGCATTGTCCTTTGGGGGGGGGGGGTTTTAGAAAAGGGGTTAAATCCTTCAGTAAAGAATTCGGGTATTTTTTAACTCCCTTTATAAAATCGTTTAGACCTTTTCTTTAAATTTTAATTTTTGAAAATAGTATTGGAAATTTTTTAATTTTTTAATTTATTATTATTATTATTATTATTATTATTAAATTTTTATTATTATTATTATTTTTTAAACTAATTTTTTATTATTATTTTTTTTGGTGTATTTCAAAACAAATCGGTTTTAAAAACCCGGGGCTAACATTTTTTTACGGACTTACGCAAATACTTCCCTGTGTAAACCCATTACCCTACATTTTTTCTTTTTTCTTTAAATCTACTAAAAAAGTCATTTATAAATTTTAATTTTGTTTTTTAGATGATTTTTTCTTTTTGCTGGTACGGCCCCGTGGCCGATTTTTTCGTCCCCCATCAATAGCAAATTTGGGGGTTTGGGCTATGGGGACCCCCCCCCCGGGAAAAACCCTGTCAGGGGGAAAACTGGGTCGAAATCTCGAAAATTTAAATTTTTAAATTTTAGAAAAAAACGAACTATTTACCGTGGGGTTTATATTTACTTTCCTTTTTAGTCTCCCATGTATAATTGGGTTTAAGATTTAGTTGTTTAAAAGCTTTTATGTAGGTTCTTCGGGTATGATGCCCCTTTGGGTGTATAAAAATTGGGGTTGTATTTTACCCTTTTTTTTGTTTCCACATCTTTTTGATCCAAATTGGGAAATTTTAACTTGTCAAAATTTTTTTTTCCCCCGTGGTTCGGAAAGTTAAAGGGGACATTGGATAGCAACGTCCGGGTTAAAGGGGAGGTTTTTTGTTTCTTCTTGTCAATTATTATTTTAAAACCGGGCCGGTGATGTATCGTTTTGGTCTGTTATAAAGGGGAAGGTCGTAATATAATTTGAATCTTTACAATCTAAATCCCTTTTCTCTGGTTTGTATTTTTTTGTAAGTGGTGGGGTGGTCAATTAGGTTGTACTTTATTGCTAGTTTTTTTTATGAATAATGTTAGCCCTTGGTTTTTGTCTGTAGAGGGGGAATCTTTTGACATAGGACTTTCACCCGGGTAGATGTGTTCGATTTTTTCACCCTTTTCACACACTTTCTACATTGATGTTTTCTGTCGCATCTTGTTTATTTTTTTTTATAATTGTTTGTCGCAATACTTTCTTTTAATAGCCCATAAACCTTCTGTTTTTTTCCAAAATAGTTTTTCCCCCCTTTTTTAACCCCCTTTTGATGCTTTTTATCTACGTACCTTTGTTAGTTTATCATAAGTCTCTTGTGTAGGGGCTTTTTGAGGACGTAAATCTTTTGAAGGTCAGAGAGTTTTTCCCTTGTAGATTGACATTTTCGTTTGCTAATTTAGTGGGGTTAATGATTTGCCCGCTAGCACCACAGCCCTATGCAGGTGGATTGGTTTGCCTTTTTTAAAAAATTTTTCTAAAAATTTTATTTGTTTTTATTATAAGTTTTTTAGATCAATTTGGCCCCGTCCTCCCTTTTTCTCTTTGGGAATGTCAACTCTCATTGCTGATTTAGGTGATTGAGGGCGTACGGCGTCTCCACTTGACTCTTATGGCTGAATGTCTTTTTGTTTTTTTTGTTTTTTTTTTGTACTGCTTCGTACAGGTCCACCGTTTTTTTCTGATCGACCGAATTTTTTTTCACATTAATACCACCTAGGGGGTTGCTGTTATTTTTTGACAAAAAACCATCGTGGTTATAAAAAAAAAAAAATTAAAAAAAAAAAAAAAAAATGGGGGGTTTTTAAAATTTTTGGGGGGGAAAATAAAAAACTTTTTTTTTTTAAATTTTAGCAAAACCCCGGAAGCCTTAAAAAAATTTTTTAATATAAAAAAAGGGGGGGGAAAGGAAAGGAGAAAGGGGGGATCAAAGATCCTTTAAAGGGGGGAACAAAATTGCAATGCAAAGATTTTGAATAGTTATAGTGTACAATGTAAAATTTTTGGTACTACTGGGTGTGGGGGCCTTAGGGAATGTCGTACTCGGGCATGTTACGTACCCGGGGCTCGTCAACAACGCGTCCAATGAGCGTTTTCCTAGTGTATTCTGTGTTTGGGAAGTGTAGTACGGTTAAAATTTCCAACGCGGGATGTCTGTCTGCGTCCATTTAATGATTCCGAATGAATATGTCAGTACGGTACAGCTATGGGATTTATTGATGGATCTTTTTTTTTACCGTTTAGTTTCGTCTTTAGGAAAACTTAGTCGTTTCTTGTATATTATTATAATATATTCTTTTATATTATTGGTATATATTTTCTTGATTTTTATTATTTTTATTTTTATTATTATTTTATTTTTATCATTATGTGTGGCTCGTTGATCTTGTGGTTTGCGTATCTGCTTCCCAAAGCAGAAGGTCCGGGCTCGTTCCCGCTAAAATCGAAATTTTTTTTCTTTTTGATTTGGACTTCAGTCCATTATTTTTGTCTTAGGAGTTTTAAACGGTGACTTTTTGGGGCCGTCCTAGCACGAACAATAATAAATTTTAGAGTTTGTTCTGAATGGCCTTGTTGATTCTGGCGTTATTCGCGGGGGTTCGCACTGTCCATACCACTGATTGCTATTTTCCCCCTTTAAAAATATCGAAACTTGGTTGGTTATCGTCACTCGTCGTTTTCGTCGGGGCTGAGGTTTGGCTTGGTCGCTTTGATTTAAAGTCCCCCCACTGAAAATCAGTTTTAAAACTAGGGGTAGACTCTAAAAAAATTTATTATTATTATTATTTTTATTATTATTTTATTATTTTTTATTATTAATTTATTATACAAACCGTTTAAAGTTCGGGGTCATCACACCAAAAAATTTTTTTTACCGTTTTTTAATATCATGAGGCAAAACAAAATTTTTAGATGGTTTTTTTCGCAATTTTTTGAAATTGGGTTAAAAGAAAAATTAAGAAATAACTGTTCAACTTTTTTAAAATTTTTCATCAAATAAAAAGTTCAAACTGGGCATGTTGAGTGATTTCTGTGCCCACATAACTTTTGGGATACATTACTACAAAAAGAATTAGGATGTGACGACACGTAGTCGTGTACTTGAATTAGAGCGCAGCCTCACTAAATGTTGCAGTGCGAGCGCGAGTCGTGGAAAACATTCCTTCGGGTTAAAAAACACACCCTTAAAGAAAACTGGCATGACATAATTTGACGTGATCTGCTATTGGAAGGGTTCATGTTTTTCAGTGCATGGTTAACTTTTTCTCGTTCAGACCCGTCAAATACCTAGTCTTTGGGCCCTTTTCCGGGCCCCATGATTTTGAAGTCGTCCATCACCAAATACCTTACCAAATTTCGGACACAAAATTTTGTGGTTCATTTTCAATAACTTACTTGTACGATTTTCATAGGGGGATGCAACAGCAGACTCCAATTGTTGCAAAGGTATGATATGTATTTGCAACGAGTTCTTCCAATATTAAACTGTTGCTTTTCCACTTTAAATGAAATTTAGCATAAATTATCAAAACTAATGATGTATTCCAATTTTTTGTTTTATAAATTGGAACTAGTTTACATTCCTACTGAAAAAAAAACCTGGATTTGATATATAACCCTGAAAAGGTTAACCTAAGCATAAACGTATCTACTTAAATCTAAGTTTGGACTCAGGCTAGTTTTAAAACTTAAAACCCTTGGATATGTAAATTTTAAAAGTACAACACAAATGATATTTACTTACATGCAATTGGTCTGTTTACCCTTGTTCTTATTTATTTATAAATTATTTTAATTTACATCATGATTTTAAATTAAAGAATGAAAATTATCATTTTGTTGATTGTAGGAAGTGAATATAACATTAAAATACATTTAAATAATATGAAGCAGCAAACGCTTTGAGCATACACTCTAGTCAACCGTCGTCCACATTGATGTCACGCAAGTCTTCGTCCGTTTTTCAATTTGCATTATTCATTACGATTGTTTCGTTTAGGGTCTTGCATCTTATGCAAAGATAAACATTCTAGATCCTTTCATTTGACGCCGAAGTGCTTTGTTAGAAGATTGTCAATGTCTTTGAGTTTTGCCGTTTGATAGGTACTCCTGAGGGACGGTCCCTTGTTTGTGACCAGTAAGTTGATGGCCGCTCAAATTCCAACTATCGCAACCTTCTCGTGTTTGGCCCGTGATTAGGGGAGTTCTTCTCCCTGAAACTAATGGCGAGCTCTGGGCTGGGTCGTCCGTCGGGGAACTTGGTCCCCTTCCAGTGTTGTGACCTGTGTGACGGGCAATGTCTGCAATGTGACCCCATCCAGAATCGAACTGTCTTGGCTTACCTTTGTGCAACGACGTGTGTATCACTCTCTTTCTCTTCTACACCATTATCAACAATTCTGCTCCAGTTTATCTTTCACAATATGTAAATCTTCTTATTTGCATCATGACAACAACACACGGTCACAATCAACATTAAACTTTAATTAAAATTCCCAAACATAAAACCTTCTTATATAGTAATTCATTTCCTTGTTTCTGTGCTGCCCGAGCATGGAACCTAATGTCCTTCAAACATTCGTTATTACAAAATCTAAATCAGACTTCAAAAACAATGTCATTCGTATTTACTTGATCGTTTCTTTGTAATCTAACAAATTATTAAAAAAAAAAAATGTTCATGTCTTTGAAAGATTACAGCATCGTAGGTTTTAGTATTTCATTAATGAATTATTGATTGGATTTTGTATTCTTTTATTGATGTCTTGATGGTTTCTTTAAAGTGCTAATGAATAATTACATATCATAATTAAATTTAATTACTTGAACTGTTTATTATACTTCAAACAAGTAAGTGATAATTAACTGCTACTTCCTACTAGTTTTTTATGTTTTTACTAATTTTTATATCTTTGTATTGTTCCCGTTGTGTGGTTATTTTTTGCTTGTGTAATAATTGAAATTTGTATGTGCTTGGTTTTCAAGCAAACAAAAGGCCTCATGGCATTAAGCTTTGCCAAAAAAGATAATGAAATAAGACTCGTTTTTATTTATTATTATTATTATTATTATTATTATTATATTATTATTATTATTTATTATTATTATTATTCATGTTATTATTATCATACATTCATTATTTATTATTATTTATTATTTTATTGTATGTATTTCATACAAACATCGGTTAAAACCGAGAGCTAACTGTTGGACGGACTTACGTTTCAGTACTTCATGTGTCCTCTTACATACATTATTACTTTTGTCTTAACTCTAACTAAATAGTATTTATAAATTGTAATATTGTTTGTAGATGATGTTTTTCTTTCTGCTGTGTACGGTCGTGGCCGATTTCTCGTCGCCATCCTAGCATTTGCTCTTCGGACTAGGGGAAACCACGAAAACCATGTAAGTGATGAACGGTCTCGAAATCTCGAAGTATCATTCTTATTTTAGAATATTTACGAACTATTCTACAAAACGTGTTGAGTATTACTGCCTTTTGAGTCCTCGATGTATACATTGGGTTTGAAGATCTAAGTTGTTTAATGCTTTCATGTAGCTTCTTCGGTATGATGCCGTTGGCGATATATGAAAGGGATTGTATTTACCTTTTTCTGTTTCCACATCTTCTTGATCTCAATTGCAAGTTTCACTATACTTGTCAATTTTTTTCTTCACGTGGGTCTCGACGTTATGGGGCCATTGGATAGGGGGGGGCAACCGTCGATAAGGGTAATTTCTTGTTTCTTCTTGCAATTTTATTAATCCGGTCTGTTGTGAATGTATCGTTTGGTCTGTTATAAACGGTGCTGGGTCGTAATATAATTTGTAGATCTTTACTATCTAGTACTTTCTCTGGTTTTGTATTTGTAGTAAGGTGTGTGTGTGTCAATGGAGGTTGTACTTTGATTGCTAGTTTTTGATGATAATTGTTAGCTCCTTTGTTATGTCTGTATAGGTAAGCTGTTTGACATAGTGGCTTGCACCCGGTATGATGTGTTCGATTGGTTCAATCAACCCTTTGCACTACATTTTCTACATTATTCGTTTACTGTCGCATCTTGTATTTATGTATTTTTTATAATTGGTTCGTCCAATCACTCTGGTCTTGAATAGCCATCATAAAACCTTCTGTTTTCTCCAAATAGTTCCCGTTGTTAACACCTATTTGATGCTTTAATATCTACGTGACCTTTGTGTGTTCCTCATAATGTCTCTGTGTAGGGTCTTTTCTGAGAGACGTAACTCTTTTAAGCGTCAGTTATGATTCCCTTGTAGATTGACATTTTACGTTTGCTAGATTGAGTGGAGTTTAATGATTTGTCAGCTAGCACCACAGCCCTATGCGTGTGGATTGGTTGCTCTTTGTAAATACAAGTATTTTCTTACAAATGTCTATTTGTTTATAATATAATTGTCATGAGGATCATTAGGGCCCCGTCCTCCTTTTTCGCTTGGAAGTGTCAACTCTCTTTGCTGATTTAGGTGATGTATTCTGTGTTTTGGTAAGTGTAGTACAGTTCATATTCAAGGAGAGAAACAACGCGTGGATGTCCTGTCTGCGTCCTTTAATGATTCCGGATGAATATGTCAGTACTGGTAACATCATATGTATTTATTCTGTGATCTTGTTTTTTAACCTTTAGTTGCGTCATTTGAGGATAGACTTTAGTCGTTTTTCTTGTATGTATCTATCAATTTTGCTTTCATAACTTTATGTTCAATTCCTGGCAGCTTGGAGAATCCTAAATATTTGTATACATCGTTATCGTCCATTATTTCCCAATCCTATTTCCATTATCAATCTAGCTGGACTCTTCTGCTTGTGTAACCTTACCCTTTTCGATATGTAGCGTCTTCATTTGTCTACTCCAAACTCCAGCAGATAGCTTGACTAATTCTAATGTAGTATTGACCTATACTGGTTAGTTGAGCCAATTTGATGCATACACTTTGGTCATCCATGTAGAATAGGTGGGAATTGGTGACCATACCACAGTTATTGTCCTTAATTTTAATCCGTATGTCGTTCGTTTTGAAGCATATGTGACGTGGGTTTAATGACAGACAAAACCATAATGCACTTAATGAGTCACTTGGAAATGCCCAAAAAAAAGAAAGCGATTTAATTTGTATTGGATCTGTAGTTATCTGCTGGTTTTTCATTATTTAGTTTTGTTTTGTTCTCCATGGTCTCCATTACTGTTCTCAAAAAGTTTACATTACGGTTTATTTTATATATTTGTAAAATCTGATAAGCCTGTGTGTGGTGTTGACAGTCCAAGGCTTCTTGTAGTCAATGTAGTTTCAGGTGAATCTTCCTTTTCCTTATTTGTGCCTGATTCATTACAGTAGAGTCAATAATAGTTTGTTCTGTGTTACATCCCTTTGAGTTCTTACAGCATTCCCTTTTGTTCCTCGGCCATGATATTGTGTTCTTGCAAATGGATTATAACTTTCATTTGTTATCATGAGTCAATATTTTATATATAGTGGTAGACCCATTAATTGCCGAATATTTTACTTGGGGTTCTTCGTGTCATTGTCCTTTGGTTTAGAAGGTTTACTCCTTCAGTAAAGAATTCGGGTATTTCTTTAACTCCCATTTATAAACTCGTTGAGACATTTTCTAATTTGATTGTGAGTAGTATTGAAATTTCTTATACCCAAAAATTTTGAATATTATCATTACCTGGTGATTTCCCACTCTATGTGTAGCACTGATTGTCGACTTTTAATTCATCAATCTTTATACTTCGAATCTCATCTTCATTAATATCGCTCATCCAGCTATTTCATCTTGAATCCATTGTGCATCCTGTTGTGTGCTCACCGGTGTTACCCCTATTCCTGTCACAAAACTCTTCTATCTCTGCTTATTTGGTGTTTCCATTTCCTATTATTTCTTCGGTAACTAGCATAGTTTGTTTTGGTAAAACTGTTTGTCCTTTTCTTTAAACATTCGGTTTGTTCTTTTCTAATACTACATTTTTTTATATCTTTTTAATCTCTTAGCTAGAGCACTTACTTTTTGTTTCAGTGTATCCAAATATTCTGAATAATTCGTTAAGTGTTTCATGCTTTGAGTGACCTTGAATCTTTCAATATATTTGGCAGTATCTTTCACATTTTTAGATCGATTACCCATTTCGGTATTGTTTCCAGTCGACGGCTGTATATCTCTCCTAAGCTCAACTATTCTCCCAACTAGTTCGCTTTTCTCCCCATTGTCGTACTGTTTCTTCTCCTTTTTTTGTCTTTGAAGATGTTTTGCAGATTTTTACCTTTATCACCAATATCTACCACTGCCCTACAGCGGCACAATAATTGCCGCATGAACGCTGCAAATGATAGTTCGTCTTGTGTGTAATCTGATAAAATATGTGTGTTCATTATGTGTAACACGCTGTCCTTCATTTCCTTTGATGCTTGGTTTTAGGTAAATGTATGGTCTTTTGTTTGTTGTATGTGCGCAAACTCTGACATGGCTGTTGTAATCTAAGCTAGGATGTTCTTTTAATTGATCATGTCAGGTGTATTTTCTATTGCGTTATGGGCATATCTACCTCTTGTGTTGGATCGTCATAGTTGTGTCTGGGTATCTTGATCTTACTTGGTTGGTTTGGTATTTCTAGTGGTTCGGGACGTTTTCTGGTAGGCCTGGACGTTCTGGTATAGGTCTGGTGTTCTTGATAGGCCTGGACGTTCTGGTAAATCTGGATGTTCTGGTTGGTCTGGACGTTCTGATAGTCCTGGACGTTCTGGTTGGTCTGGAAGTTTCTGGTGTGTCTGGTAGATTTGAAAAAGTTCTTGCAGGTATGGCAATACCGCTATGTCTGGTAGTTCTAGTAGCCTCTGGTATGAAGTGGTCCTTCTTCTTCGCTGTCCTCTGCTGATTGTTTGCCGTATCATCTTGATGCTCTTGCAGTTCGTTCTTCACTTCGCGTTTTCTTCTATTTATTCTGTTTACTGGTAACATTTTTATTTTTAACTATAATTCTTCTTTGGTCACTATTCTCTGTTCACTTTACTTCTAAAAATGGATATTCCACGAACAAACTCCCTATGGAGCTCTTGTCGATAACCTATAACAGTCTCTAATAACGTTACACCTAATATAGCTACTGGCATTCACACAAATGTTCATATCTTCTGTCCTTTGATGCCGCTGTCCATCATTTTCCCAGCTTTGGTGGTCCTGTAATGATTTCCATTACAGAACATCCATCATCTGTTATTCCCTATTTTCCTTGTTCTAGATAATTATTCTACTATCTGTCAAAGTCACCGATTATTTGTTTTGTTTCTAAAGTCAATTCACTTAAAAAGAATGAAAAACCTTTTCTCAATGATTCACATTTCAGGGGCTGATGAGGTCCTTCCGCTTCTCAAACCTCCTTGCCTTTTCGGGGTTTTGATAATCTTTCTTATCTGAAACGGATTTAGAAGACTTCAATCATTCTCTATTCTGCCAAAATAATTACGGTCTTACGTAAAATGCTAAATAGTATACTATTTGATATATTACCTTGCTGAAGTTACAAATAATGCCTCTTAAATGAATATATGCCGTACCACTACTGTCAAATTAACAAATTCACTGTTTCAATGCAATATATAGCCTATGTCTATTCAATCATATATAACATACAAAATATGGGTATAAATAATAAAAACTAAATACTTCCCTTCAATGTCACTTGTTAGTAACGTCACTAGTAGATCAAGATGCAGCAAAATTTGAGATGGAATGCGTGTATTTCAGCGGGCAATAGAATTTTAACCGCAAACTTATCTCGAGCGTGACTACTTGTAACCCCAACAATGTCTGGGTTTATATTATTTATTATTCTTATTATTTTATTATTTTATTTAGTATTATTATATTATTATTATTAATTATTATTATTATTATTTATTAATTCCCTTTGACTACCTCCCCGATGGCGAGACAATGACAACATGGAACTGATTGCTGAACAGCGGAGACGACCACGATGTGTGGAACCCCTACCCTCCCCATCCTGTGGCTTGGTTTCTGACCACAAAAGCCTGTCCAAGTGTCCACCTCTTGTCCCCCCGCGTCACCCCTTTACGTCCCTCCCTTCGTCCTCGATTAGTTATTGAGTTAATATGAGAACGTTCAACAATATCCATCATCAATTCCTTTTTATCAAATCCCCATTGATTTAAAAGATACTTCTGTGATTGAACAGTAACCACGTCATTTCAAAATTATAAGGATTTGGGAGAAAATAGTGGCTTGTCACCAACTGCTGCCGTTACAAAAGTGATTTTGGATTTTGCGCTAGGGGTATGGATCCCTTTGTCTTCGTCCCCACCAGTGTGTACAGTAATTAGCACATTCGCACTTGTAATCTTTGTCCTACATCCTTGTCGCTTGTACGTAGACCAGGAAACTTTTGCTTCCATCGCGACCAATTTAATTTGTTGGTTGTTTATATTCTCTTTACACTGTTCGTAGAGTGGACGTGTTTTTGTGTCCCCACTTCAGTCTTTTCTTGTCGGGCTCAGTCCACTTGTGTGCTAGGGACATTTTCGTCTGCATTGGGCGATACCAACACAAGAGCAGAAGTATTCCTCCAATATTTTCCATGTTTGTAGGGCTTATTAAACAACTGATATTATCATAATCACATATTGTATCCCATTTGAAAACACATTTTCCTCTGGGCTAATTATTACGTTCTACGTCGTTAACTATCTCGTAGTGGTTGCTGTTCTTGTAGGTAATGTACAGCGCTCAGCTATTTTCTACTTGTATATTATGTTCCTCCTTCCGGAATGGAGAACCCCCAAAAAATCACTTCAGAGAATAAAAAAAAAAAAAAAACGCGTTTTGATGACTACATTAAAATATTGCTTGGGACCTACCTCATTTGAAAGAAGGTCGTCATCCATACAGACATAACTTTCAAACGAAGCCGTGAAGCCCAAGTTGAATGAACAGTGCCCAGATAAACAAGTGCTGGTCTCAAGTACGCTTGGCGAAATCTGAAGGAATTGACTCACTACTTCGGTGACAGTCGTGTTACAGTCACAAGATCTTAAGCCAGCCGCTAATCTTGTTTTTGCAAACACCTGGTAAATAAGTTGTGCTCTCAGTTTGTACACTTGACTTCCAGAACCCATTTAATTGAAATCAATAATTAGGACCTATTAACAATATAAATATGTTCTACAGTATGTTTCTGGTGTGTACGAGCTCGTATGTATTTATAATTTAATATAATAAACATGGTAAATGTTATAACAAGTTGCAATCACTTACCATTTACAAATGCTTCGGTTCCTTAAGTTTCTGGTTCCTTTTTAAGGAAGGACACTCTTTTCTTCATCTCCCAATCGTCGGTTTTCTCTCGTTGGTTTCTTTTTCGGAGGCTGTTGCAGGGCTTTCTTCGTTATTTTTATAACGTTGGTTTTCGTGGGACAGTCGCGAATATCTCGAAACAGCTATTGCATCGTAAAACAATTAGGTCATCAAGAACTTTTCAAGTATGAACCTGAAATCAAGGATATCGACTGACATAAGAGATCGTTTTGAATCTCGTATAATCTCGTATTTTATTATTATTATTATTATTATTATTATTATTATTATTATTATTATTATTATTATTATTATTATAATAATGTTTGCATAAAATTGAAATTATGGTATGGTAAAGCAACAATAACAAATAAAAAAAACATTATAATGAAACGTATCTTACCTTCTATGGGTATCACATGATAACCATTCTAGGTGCTTGCATATCATGAGTTCTGTCAGTCTGGCTTTTAACTGACTTTGGTGCCGCCAACCGTCGTACGCCTTGGCAAACAAGTCCAATTGTTCACTCATTACTTTGTGAAACCTGTCACTCGGTGCAGTAAAATGGCCTAGGTCACAACCGTCTTGGGTGATGAAGGCCCGAAAGTTTAACAAACTTTGGTGGCTATTTGACAGTGTTTGGTCACCTTTGCACAACGTTTCTCTACAATTGTTGCCAAAAAAATTTGTATGCATTTCCTGGCCAACCATCCTGAAACGTAAACATGCGGACATGATTTTTATGCTAACATCTGGGAGAATATTTAGCTATATTTGGTATGTTATGAAATATAATTTATGTGGTATTTCGAAATATTTAGCATTCTTCAAAAGAATATTAACACTAATTAACTGCGCTAAGTCATTAATGGCAGGACTAACGTTACATAACGCCAGCGAATTTTAAAAATCTAAATGAAGATGCCAGCAGTGGTAGAAAGAAATAAATTGTTGTCCTCATTTGTGATTGTTTGCAATTCTAAGGAGAAGCCATTGCAACAATGCAGTTTAATAATTATTCTACTAAGCATCTTATAACACTTCTCTAACTCGTATGATGCATGGATTAACGAAGATATTTTGCATGATGAAGGAAAAGGCCAATATTTTTAAACATTTTACGTGCCGGCTTAATACAAGTAAATGCAATGTTTGTCATATGTACAGGTAGGGTAGGCCTACCTATTTTGCATACAATCCTAATTTATTCATGCCAATTCTTCAGGCTTCCAAAAATGAAAGCCTGAAAAAATAGGTTTATTTTAGTGAGCGGCTTAAGGGTGACAGGGTACCTGGCTTTGAAGATGCCAGAAGTTACACAAACACATAATTAGCAATATCTACTGAATTAATGTTCTTGCTGGATGGTACCGTGGATTTTTTTTGGCTGAAACTGGCGTTCCAATTGTACAAACATTTTCATCAGGATTACTGTATGTTCCTCAGTACCGGTATCATAGTTTAGCAATACGGAAAGTTTGCCCAATATGGTTTTGAACCTTCATCAATTCGTTTCGGGCCATCAAAGTCCCACTCGATGAACGAAATGATCGATCGATGAAATAAAGAAAAACCTGCCATTGACTAATTGTCATTAGGAGGGGAAGAAAGAAAATAACAAATAACAAATACATCCCCGACGGCGACGACAATGACAACACGGACAGATGATGACACAGACGAAACAACCACGACGTGGGGAACCCCTGCCCTGCCCATTTGCTCGTGGACAGGCCTCCGTCCACCCCTAGTCCCCCTTACGTTCCTCCCCTTGGAAGTATAGATTGTGGTAACTCACACTTATTGAAATTGTTTTATTTTGGAGGCGCAAATAATCTTTGCTGTTTTAAAGCGCCCTAAAACTACTAATACTAATATGATGATTATTATTTATATTAAGCCGTTATCACTCACTTCATGTCTGACGCGGACGTTTGAAGCCAAATGGCAGGGTATCATACTCTTCAATGCGGCGCGTCTTTGTTACGGCTGTTCTATATAGCTTATCCTCTTTACGGCTTGCTATCTTGAAGTTAGAGATCCGGGCAATCTTATGGGGTTGTGAACGTGACGGTGGTGGGGCTGCATCAAGCATCATATTCTTCATTGTTTAAGGTTCACTATCTTAGACTTAGAATAGCTTAGTGATAACCCTTGAACTTGACAAATAGTCTTTGTTGTCATAAGAATTCCTCCACATAGTACCTTATAAGAATAATTCTTGAGACCTCCACTGACAAAGGGTCATCAAATTCTAATTCGCAACCTTCTCGTGGTATGGCCCGTGAGTAGGAGAGTTTCACTCCCTTAAACTAATGGCGAGCTCTGGGTCGTCGTCGGGGAACTTTCCCCTTCCCTTTGACTACCTCCCCAATGGCGACGACAATGACAACATGGACGGATGATGACACAGACGGAGACGACCACGACGTGGGGGAACCCCTGCCCTCCCCATACGCTTGTGGCTGGTTCTGACCAGCACAGGCCTGTCCACCCCTTGTCCCCCCTTGTCATCCCTTACGTACCTCCCTTCGTCTCGATTAGCCAAGTTGCATAAATATGAGACGTTAAACAATATCTTATCAATCCCGGTCTGCTGTAAACATTAGCATGTCGAAATAAACCGGACCCGGGTATACACATCTTCCGCACTCGTACCGGAACCTTTAGATTTTTGTACTTTTTAGTTGCCGTCGGAAAGACGAACGCATTGTATTAATGCGTTTAATTATGCAATCTTTTGTGGCACGTGGATCTACTTCGCTTCGTGAATTAAAAGACGATGTAACACCCTAGTTTTCTTCAATTCGCTCTTTTCGACGCGAAGAGGTTGTTCTCCCCGTCTACGCATTGGACACACACATCTCACTCAAGCATACCGGTTAAGAGGCCAAGATCCACCCCCATGTGAGCAGTGGTGGTGAGATTTTAACTGTTAAGCACATTTTAGTAAAATGTCCCCAACACATGGACGAGAGGAATGATTTTAAACTAAAACCTTATTTAAAAGAAATTTTGTCTGATGAATCTGAGAATATAGCCAAGGTTTTTAAATATCTGAAATCAACAAAGCTGTATAATAGAATTTAAAAAATAGCACATCACTCTAAAAGAGAACACAGGCACTAATAACCTTAGTGTTGTGTGCCCTTAAAACCCTAATAACTAACTACTTCTTTTAAACAAAAGAAAGATAAAAGTCTTAAAAGATATAGTAATCGCGATGCGCGAATTACCGCGGATGATAGTGTAATTCGCGCATCGCGATTACTATATTCTTTAGATTTAGTTTGTCAAAGACATGGAAGCTGTCTATACAAATTCTTGAAATCTCCAATGAATTCCCGGAATATCCACATTGGTCCGACATGTTGCGACACACCTTTTAGGACTGGCCATCGTTTCGCCATGCACATTTTGACGCCGATCGACCCTGCTAACTGATAAGGTGCCCCGTCGTGCGCGGCTTTCTTTGAAAATATTCAGAACTTTGAAAACCTAGGGTGGGTAGTCGAGCCGAGGTTGAGCCTGCTCATGAGCAAGAATCTACCCCCTCACTCACTCAGACAAGCAATTCAGAGCTTGGTTCTAGGGCATGGTCTAGAACATGTCCTAGCGTGTGAAGGGGCTTTAAGTCTCGAGTAATGAGTAAATCAATGACTGTATGATTCCGCAGAAGTGCGTAGAATGATGCCAAGGAATGATGAGAAAAGACGAACAGGTGATAATTCAGTGTACTAGGGAGCTAGAAAATTTCAGTAGAGAGAAAAAGAAGGGAAAGTATACTAAACAAGAAAACTCCAGTACATTAGAATAATGCACACAAAAAACAATTCCGCACAAGGCCTGTGCAAAATATGTTGTAACAATGTCCTACATAGTCATTTAGAACAGATTCATCAACGTCAGCCTCGTTGTCCCCATTCAAAGAGTCATCAGCTTTTGGAATGCCCTGCAAAACTTTACCTTGGTCTCTCTCTACTCAACACATTTCTCAGAACCACTTTCTACATTTGCCAATTGATTCTCAGACATTGCGTCTTGAAGCTTTTTCAGAAGCCGAGGAAAAACTTCTTTGGGATACTGCTTTCTTTTCTTCCCGCACCTTTCTTCCACTCCGTTAAAACTTTTCTCTAGTGAGTTTTGAGTGGCCAGAAAAATGCCATGTCAAGAGGTTGAGTTTCCGTTTTTTCCCCATGCAAACTTTTCTTTTCTTTTCTTGACCAGTTGAGCCAGCGGTTTAGCCGAGCTCGTTTAACCGGTTCCCACTCGAACACCGATGTTAAGCAGAATCGGGCGTGGTCATGGGTAGAGTGGGTGACCGCTCTGTCCTGAAACTCACGGATACCGCTGGTTAGAGCAGATGGAGGGTTCTAAAGCTAGTGTAACGGCTTCGTTCTCCTCGACGTCTGCTCGGCAGTCCGGGTTAGTGGAGGAACCTATATGTCTGTCAAAAGTTACAGCGTCCTTTCGGATGGGACGTTATGCCGTTGGTCCCCTTGGTATTTTTCTAAGGAGTAGGCTACGTGCCGGTACCGGGTTTCCCCTCCTCCCTTCTGTTCATACTTCATCCTCATCTATCTCCACTCATCATCTCGATTAGCCAAAGTGCATAAATATGAGATGTTAAGCAATATCCAATCCAATCCAAAAATACTTTTTAGTTGCCGTCGGAAAGACGAACGCATTGTATTAATGCGTTCAATTATGCAATCTTTTGTGGCACGTGGATCTACTTCGCTTCGTGAATTAAAAGACGATGTAACACCCTAGTTTTCTTCAATTCGCTCTTTTCGACGCGAAGAGCTTGTTCTGACCCGTCTACGCATTGGACACACACATCTCACTCAGGCATACCTTTTAAGAGGCGAAGATCCACCCCCATGTGAGCAGTGTGGTGAGATTTTAACTGTTAAGCACATTTTAGTAGAATGTCCCCAACACATGGACGAGAGGAATAATTTTAAACTAAAACCTAATTTAATAGAAATTTTATCTGATGATCTGAGAATATAACAAATGTTTTTAAATATCTGAAATCAACAAAGCTGTATAATAGAATTTAAAAATTACACATCAATCTAAAAGAGAATACGGGCACTAATAACCTTAGTGTTGTGTGCCCTTAAACCCTAATAACTAACTAACTATTAAACAGAAATGTAATTTTATGGCAAAATAATTAGGCCTAATCGTTGGCCTATGCACCGATTGACATGTTTATCAGTTCTACCCGTAGCTCATTCAAGATCAGATGGCACCGTTATCACAACACTTGGTAATACATAAAGTCAGCAACACACACTAGCAATTTTATCGATCGGTGTGTTAGATTGATTTTCTTTTGCAACCAAACAATCTGTAGGCAAAATACTTTGCAATATCGTATATTTACGCCGCACTAGACCAATGACTCGCTCGCTCTACATGGATGCACAAGCTTGCAAGTTTACGAGTTGTTCCTACGTCGAGAGAGGATAATTGTTGGAATCATCAGCCGCGCACACGCAAATCCCACACTATCGGCTATGTCAAACCCTCTGTCTGCCATGGCAATGTCTCCTCCATTTAGCTTGTCAAGAAATCCACTGTACAGTAGTAGCACAGTAATGTACTTTTCGCTTGCTCTCCCTCCCAACGCTTTAGAAATGAACTTAATTCTCCCTTTTCTAGTAATGCCAATTGAATTTCACTGTGTTGTGGTGCTTGTACTGCGACCAAGTTTGAGATCGTGGCAAGAGAGAAGACGGTTTCTCTGTAAAATTTCGAAGCAGTCGATAATGACAGCCACATGGCTACCAAAAGCTTCTTTGAAAGCGGTGGCATCGTCTTTTGCAATTCTTCATGGCTTGGCCACTTGGTTAAAAATCGAAGTCGAGTGATTGAAGTGGTTTTTGGCTCTTCTGGTACACTAAGAAGTCTTTTAAACCAAAACAAACCGTTTGACCCGACACAGGCTTCCAAAACCTCCATTTATGCTGTTCGTGCCAATGCGGATCCTTATATATAGGTGAATCTAAGCGACCATTGGCAGTTCGGGTGAAAGAACACAAGAACAGTGTAGCACAGCGGAAAGTACATAAATTTAAAAATCGCAGAACATGTATATGAAAACTATCATTTCATCAATTGGGAGAATCCCAATGCAATATGCCAAGAACCAATTGGAAAAAAGGAAGCTTAAGGAAGCTTGTTTCATGGCATGTACATATAATGTCATAAGTACTCCTAGTGCCCATTGTCCTCCAATATGGAATTGGAACCTCCCCGACGGCGGGCGACAAAGACAACACGGACGGATGATGAGACGGACGGAGACGACCACGACGTGGGGGAAACCCCTTCCCTCCCCCTATGCTTGTGGCTGGTTTCTGACCAGCACAGGGCCTGTCCACCCCTTGTCCCCCCCCGTCATCCCTTACGTCCCCTCCCTTCGTCTCGATTAGCCAAGTTGCATAAATATGAGACGTAAAGCAAAATTCAATCAAAAACCGATTTCGGAAGATCCCCCTGCATTATCCCTCCTGAAACCACCATTATATTACAGACCTACCTTCATTTATTGCTATTAAAACTTGCAGGGCCTACAAGATAATATCAAGTATATGCAGTTTCAAAAAATTTGATGTTTTAGGCCTAGGCCCTATATTACCTGGGGGGTTGATTTTTACATGGGTGCAATCCATCGTACCAATTTCACGAAGATTTGATTGGTTTTTTGCTTAAGAGGGTACGCTGAGCTTGGCCCAACTCAAATGCGCGCAAAAAAGGTGTTAATGATTTCTGCTGAACGGTTGGTAATATCATTACCAAATTTTGATGGATGTTAATAAAGTACTTTTAATATTGATATCCGCAATTGGTTGCACAAAATAAGCGTTGAAGACTATTGCGAGACATAAGTTCAAAACGTGAAAATATGGGAAAAACCAAAACATGGATTACAATTCTGGAAATTCCCACCAAACCGTTTATCTTACGATAAAACCAAATTAACCTGCGCGTTCACATTGATTTAAACGTTGGGTTCCATTATGCAAATTTGAGTTAAAAAAATCTGTTCACTTGGAATAAATTCCCGAAGTTGACCAAAATTGAGTAAATTTTGGTGATTTCACTAAATTTTAATTCAAATAAATGAATTATTTAGGAATATGCATAATGGAAAGCATAGATTTATTCTTTATAAACGTTAGTGTGAAATTTGATAATGGTGTTATAAACCGTTTACCCAAAAAATCCAGAAGCTGAGCGCTTAAACTCGCCTTCGTTCTAGCCTCAGCATACCCTCTTAACGTCTCATATTTATGCAACTTGGCTAATCGAGACGAATGGAGGGGCGTAAGGGATGACGCGGGTGGACAAGAGATGGACAGGCCTGTGCTAAGTCAGAACCAGCCACAAGCGTATGGGGAGGGCAGGGGTTCCCCCACGTCATGGTCGTCTCCGTCTGTGTCATCATACGTCCGTGTTGTCTTTGTCGTCGCCGTCGGGGAGGTAGTCAAAGGGAAGGGGTTCCCCGACGACGACTTAGAGCTCGCCATTAGTTTCAGGGAGTGAAACTCCCCTATTCACGGGCTAACCGCGAGAATGTGTCGTGTTGGAATTTGAAGGCCCATTTCACGAGGAAATCTATATAATGCATAAAACTGGCGCTGGATTTTTACGATTTCCTCGGGTTCTGTAAGCAGGTTTATGTAACAAGGTCTCAGGGCTGCAATGGCATCTGTCACCTTGTGTAGAATCCGGCACGCAGTTGACTTTGAGACTCCAATAAAATCGCCAGCCACAATTAGTGTGGTGTGCTGCCAGTTCACGGCACGGCACGGGCACGGGGGGCGGGGATCACGGGCGGTTTGGCCCGTAAATAGGGGATTTTCACTCCCTTAAACTAATGGCGAGCACTGGGTCGTCGTCGGGAACGCCTTCCCGTTTGACTACCTCCCCGACGGCGACGACAAAGAAAACACGGACGGATGATGACACAAACGGAGACGACCACGACGTGGGGGAACCCCTGCCCTCCCCATATGCTTGTGGCTGGTTCTGACCAGCACAGGCCTGTCCACCCCTTGTCCCCCCGCGTCATCCCTTACGTCCCTCCCTTCGTCTCGATTAGCCCAGTTGCATAAATATGAGACGTTAAGCAATATCTAATCTAATCTAATCTAATAAGAGCTGATTCATAGGCGAAACAGAATTCTTTCTGAAACAATTCACATCATTGTAGTGTAATGTAAGGTCTACTTGTGTATTATAGGCATTCAAAATAGCTATTATAATGAAATTTAAAATGTATTAGATATTTACTTGTCACTTTCAAACTCGAGCTCCACTTCTATTTGCTCCAGCACCATCATCACAGATACCTTTGAGATTCGAAAACGCCTTAGGAAGTCCACATCATCATATTTATTAAAATAATCTTGCCTCTCGTAAATTATTCTGGGGCGTCGAACAGGTTCTTTCAATAAAATTTATGATCTCTTCTTCGTCGTCGGAAAAAAAAGATACATCACACACGTTGAATCGTGCCATGATGATAATAAAGTATCACATAACCTATGAACATTTACAATTTTCCCGCTCTAAACGCCAGTTTACTCGAGATTTAATTTCTTAAACCCTCTAGAATAGCCGTTTAACTTCAGCTAGAATTAAACGTGCTTTAGGGCGTGGTGGAACACACCGCCAATTAACGAACGGTTTAAGAAAGTTAAACGGAGTTTAACACTTGATGAAACCGGGACTAAATGATAAGAATTACATTGGAGAGGGGACATTTTAGGTGGTGCTAGCGCACAATAGTACCTGTTAGCCACCTGTCGCATTGGCGTCTACATTCAGTCTTCGTAGCTCGTTTTAGTGGAAAAGCCTTCTGTAAAGAGTGCGATGGTCCACCTAGCGAATTCTCTGGAGGCGGTGCAGAACCATCGCTGCTGAGAAAAGGTGCACTAGAGAAAGCTGGTCTCTTAAAAGACCAAACCCCTCGTGCTGGTTACCAAGCTTACTGTCAAATGGGGTAACTTTAATAAATTTAAAAAATCTATGTAGCTGTAACATGTATAAGTATTAAATTTTAAAGTTCCGTTGTGTATTTTTTAACTAAAGCCCACTTTAGCCAAATTGTCTTAAACAATTTGGTCATTTTGGTCCATCAGTATTGCTAAACAACATGATAACAGGCTGATCAAAATTACCCATAAGTAAGGGTAACTTTGATAGCTCTCTAGAAATTAATCAAATCAAAGGTAGCTATCAAGGATACCCCATGGTTTAATTTGAGACAAATTGGCCAAGTAGTCTCCGAGATAGAGCCTGATATTTGCACTGGGGAAACATTGATAGGATTATGAATATGATTACATGAAATTTAGTACGTAAGTAAATGGCATGACAGTTTTAATCACAGAAAACTTAAAATAGGTTATTACATTGCATTAATGGTAATCTGTAGGTACAATAGCCTCCTGCTAAATACCCTTAAACATTTATTCTTTTATGTTCACGCTGAACAAAACTTGTACCTGACGCAGTCATTAGCACCATCCATATCGTGAAAAGGCAGTACAGCAATGATACCTGACAGCGGTCCAGTTGATTCATCCGTCTCTACAACCTTAAACAAGCGATAGTTTCTATCAGTGGCCTTAGTACCCATAATTTGGTATTCATCATTGTCCAGGACTTCCTGTATGACACAAACGTAACGATGCATCTGTGCTTTACGCGATCCCGATTAAAAGTAGCCAATACAAACTTCCAACTTTATGATTATCTTTATTGCGAGTTATGTATTCTTCCTCGTCATTGGCTTCCGAGTTATCTTCATCATTTTCATTCTCGTCATTCACAGCAATGCATTCACGACTCTTCTGAATCAGTGTCAGTTTTGCGGTAGTTTGGCCAACACTTTATCTGGGTTCAAGGAACAAATACCGCTAACTTCAAATTTGCAATTTGGACAAGGAACACATTATATTAGCCTTTATTAGTAATGAATAAAAAAATTTGCTAGCTTATTAAAAACCATCTTAGCGCTCCAACATTAAACATTAAACACCGAAGTTAAGCAGAATCGGGCGTGGTCAGGGGTAGAGTGAGTGACCGCTATGTCCTGATATTCGCGTATGCCGCTGGTTAGAGCAGATGGAAGGTTCGAGAGCTGGTATAACGGCTTCGTTCTCCTCGACGTCTGCTCGACAGACCGGGTTAGTGGAGGAATCTTTATGACACCGTCCTTTCGGATGGGACGTGAAGCCGTTGGTCCCATTGGTACTTTTCGAAAGGAGTATGCTTCGTGCCGGTTCCGAGTTTCCCCTCCTCCACTCTGTTCATACTTCATCCTCATCTATCACCTCTCATCGTCTTGAATGATCTTTGCCGTTAAAGCCGCCTAAACTACTAATACTATTAGCCAAAGTGCATTAATATGAGACGTTAAGCAATGTCCAATCCTGTACTGTTGCGAGCATACCGCCTCTTTATACGATCTCGCATCACACAATGAAGTGTTTTCTATTCCTGGCATTTTAGTTTGAACTTTGAACCACTGATCAAGTAGGGTCCAAACAGAGTGGTCGATAAATGTGGGTTATGTTGCCTAGGCCCTAGTGTGTGCTTGGCGTGAACTTTTTGATATTGATAATGAACTAACGTGAATTGAATGGACCCCTTTAGACCCACTGTTATGCTATAGGCCTCGCCTACTACTATCTGACCTTGGTTGGGAAAACACTCTGCAATCTTTATTATTGCAAGTTATGCATCGAATCAACAAGGGGTTACATTTGTAAATCTTTTACCTTTAGTGTAGGCCTACAACTACTTTGTTCAAGTTTTCAAGATGGCGGCCCATGACGTAATGGTCAAAACTCCCATTTCCGTCATGTAAAGCCTATTTGCTACTAACTTTGGTAGAGAATTGCTAGATTTTACGGTAATTATGCCGTATTGCGCCTCACGCATTTCAACAATTTTTTTCAATGAAAACACGCACCCGAAATCTTTTCCGTGACAAAACTACTTACGTTAGGTTAGTCGACCTTTCCGCCTAGTTACCTGCCGCGCTATTTCTAGGATATTTTCGATAAGAGCGCACCCGAAATCCTTTTTTTGCGTGAGGCGCTATACGGCATTTTTACCGATTTTTTTACTTTAAGATTAAACGTTGCTAACGCTAACGTTCGAGAGCGTGAAATACGTTCGAACGACGATTCCACCAGCAGAGACCAACTAGCAGACTAGCAGAGACGGCACAGAACTCAGAAGACAGGAGGGCACAGAAGACAAGATGGCACAGAAAACAAGACAGGACAAAAGACAGTACAGAAGACAGTACAGTCTTACTACAATGACACTTGATGGGGTTTATCGACACTTGATGAGCTAGGCAACACTTGATAAGCTAGGCAACACTTGATATGCTAGACAACACTTGCGGCGCAAGCGATGACCAAGGGTGGTATGACTAAACGGCGGGAACAAAGCAATCCGGAAGCCCGCCAAACGCCCGGTGAAGTCAAAGTCAAAACCAAGCTTTATTTTTAATCTTTTCCACTCATAATAATATTCAATAGTAAATAAAGTACAACGACAAACCAGGGGGTGTGAATTTTAAAATTTTTATTTTTAAAAAAAAACATGATTTTTTTAAATTGAATCAACTTTAAGCTTTAAATCAGAGGGAACAAAGCAACCCGGAAGCCCGCCAGACGCCGGGTGACGTCAAAAGCAAAGTCAAAAGCAAACTTTATTTTTCATCTTTTCCACACATAATAATATACAACAAACCAGGGTGTGTGATTTTTTTCAAATTAAAATTAAAAATCGTGACTTTTTAAAACGCTGGTCTGGACCGTCTTCATCCCTGGACTCCCAACAAACCGTTTTGAGCGCGACAATAGGCTGCAAGTTCCATCTCTGCTTCCCGGGTGTCTTTGGTTCATCATGGCTGTAACAACTATTTTCTTGAACTGAGTAAATCAAGTTTATTAATTTATAGATATTTTCATAATCCTATAGTTTTTGGTGTGTGTATATAATATTTATGTGTATGTAATATTAATTATGAATAATAGTACACTCATCGCCAGAAACTACAACTACAATTGTATCGGTCAAGCTGTAAGACAATTTTTGTTGTTCTCACCCTCTTAGAACCAACTAACTTACCTCGTACAGATGCACAGCCTTCGCCAGCTTGGCATTTTTGCTGGCGTTTATTTGCAAGCCACGTTCTTTCATCCCTTGCACGCTTCTTGGTTCTCTTCTTTGGAGGCTGCACTTCAATAATGTCTGATTCTCCATCTGCTTCTGAAGAACGTTCGTTTATTAAGTCAACAATACCTACCAGTGGTAGACTTACAGGTAGTCCATCTCCTCCACCCATTTCATCCCAAGGGCTGGTACGTCCACTTCGTCCTCATCGGCTGGGCCGTTCTGGTCGCCCAAAATGTCCTCATCGGGTGAGTCGAAATACTCATCGGAAAGGAAATGCTGCAAACATGATTCACCAGAGTTAGCATATTATCGAAAGATTAAAAATATAGCGTACTAAATAGCTAGACAGGCCTAGGCCTAATAGGACTTTTTGCCTACCCACATCCACCCTTGAGAGGCATACACTTCGAAGATCCCAGGCATACCTTTGTAAATTAATAATAAAGCATGCCTGGGTGGTCGTCACATTGAGAGTAGCCAAAACTTTGCTATCTTTGAGCATACGGTTTTTATAGCCCTATGATTTTTTTAAATTTTTATAATCCATAAATTTAGTGTCATACATACATGTAAATACAACATATCAAATTGTAAAAATAATATTACATTAAAAAATAAATCTAACAAGTATATACGACGGAACTTTGTGTCGGTAAATCTTTGTGCATGAGGGGGTAAGTCTACATGTCTTTGAATCTTTGATTTTAAATAAAGCAATTTTAAAATAGACTAGGCCTACCCATTAGTGTTGCTGTATCTAGTTTATTTTTTATTTTATTTTTGTAACTTTTAGCGTCATTTATGTCTAATTTAGCACAAAATGTGGCTCAATCCCTCGCCTATCAACAACTTCGGCGTTTTCCTACTAAATAGTCTTCTGATGATGACACAGTTGAAATTATTAGTTTTGAACTTAACCGATCGCTGTTTTCCAAACATTTATTTACAATCAAATGCACTAAATTTTCACAGGTCTTCTGATCAAGTCCCGACGACTTCTTGTATGATGCCACTACATAAAATATGACCGTTGTAGCCCCACTCGTTTGGTCAGAATCGGCCCAAAAGTCACGAAAATATTGCATTATAAATCGGGAAAAAATCGTAAAAGTACGATTTCTATGATAAATATTTCTTCGATTGTCCCCAAAATTTAAAAAAAACATCAAAATCCAGTGATTTCAAACGTTCCCATTGTCAACTGAGACTCATTTCTTAAAAGGTATCTCTTCAATTGAATTTTCATCCATGAGTTCTATTAGACCTATGTACCAGGGCACGATGCAGACTGTTTAAAAAACAAGAGGGTTGAGGCGGATGGCATACAATCTTCGATAGGCATTTGTGGTGTTATTTTAATTTAACCTCGTCATTTACTGTAAATTCAGCAATCTTTGCACCAAGCATCATAAGTTTTATGTTTTGATGGATGTACAAACCCATACTGTATGTGTGCCGCTTGCACCTGGCAGAACACACTCTTTAGGGCGCAGTTCAGCAAACTTCGAAAATCCGATTTGGTTAAGGGGAAACTTCTCCTTGAACATTTGATATATTTCCTTACGGTTACAAAAAACCAATGTTTTATGCAAATGTACTCCATCCAATCTATCTTGCCACTACCAATGGGTGTATATATGACAAATGCCATATCATCCAGCATGATCGCGCATTGGAGACCGTGGAGTGCCAGGAGGGGTGCTTGGCGTTCAGATCTCCCGCCACGATGGTGGGGGTCTGACCCGAGGTCAGGGCGGTGAGGTCGGCCTGCGGTGAGCATCCCCGAAGGCGGCGGTTCACGGACAAGATGCGGAGCGGGCCGCTGAGGACACGGACCTCGATGGCAGTCGCCTCGACATGTCTTAGAGGCGGGACCGGCTGAGAGTCGTGACTGATGCGTGAGTCGACGAGGATGGCCGTGCCCCCTCCCGCACGACCACCAGGCCGGTCGGTACGGTAGACGGTGAAGTTGGCCACCTTCCATGCAACGGAGGGTTGGAGGTGAATCTCGGAGATGAGGGCCACTGTGGCGCCATGTTCCCGCAGGAAGAGTAGGAGTTCAGGGGTTTTCGCCTTGATGCCTCCGTTGGCATTCCAGGCAACGATGCGGAAGCAATGACCGGGTTTAGGGGGCATGGTTGGCTGAGAGTTGAAATTGCGCGAGCGACTGCAGCATGGCTGCCATGTGCATAAGTGGGTGATCCCGCGGGAGTTGGAGAACTCGCCCGGGCGAAGGTCATGACCAGGCCCCAGGGGGACTGATCTGCCTCGACGGGTGTGGCAGCGCTAGGGTAAGGGAGAGGAGGAGCGATGGAGGCGTGGTTGGGGGAGCGTTCGGTCTAGCCGGGTCGTTGGGGAGGGGAGGTGGGGTGGAGGCCGATAGAAGGGGAAGGTGGCGTCTCGGTAAGAGAAGCCGTCGCGGCGTGTGGAGGCGGCCGCTGGCCGTGGGCGGGAGGAAGGTTGGGAGAGGCGACGGCCGTCGGTGGTCGGCCCACGCTGTCGTTCGAGGGCCCGGACGTAGTGCGTGCATGTCTGCGAGCAGGAGGGTGAGGGCCGGAGCAGTTGGCGCACGTGGCTGGTTGGTCTCGAGTCTTCGTGCACTCCTGGCCTCGGTGTGAGCCTGCGCACTTGTAGCACCGAGGACTGTGCTCGCAGAACTCAGCTGAGTGGTTGAACCGTTGGCAGTTGTAACACATGGGGATGTCCTTTTGTCGCCTCGCAGTCTTGATCTTCTTGTTTCAGTCGGACATGTTTTGTCATTCCTCTTTGGTGTATCCTTGTTAGGCCTCCACAGCACAAGGAGCTAGCTTCTATTGCTGTAGAATGTGTTGTTGGATCAAGTGTTGCCTGTTAATCTCCTCGCATCATTCCGTTTCATATTTTGTTAACGTCAGGAGGTTGTTTGTTTGCACTGTATTCTGCCCTGCTTGTCAGGGAAGCTTTCGTTATCTCAGTGTCGTGCAACGTCGGTACAGACTGTAAAATTGATGTGCGGAAAGTGCTAGGTTCTATTCAGTGTGGGATGAGGTCTTAAAACAACGATGTGCCCAGTTTCTGTGCCGGATTGTATTGTAGTGAGGACTTAGTGCAGGTGTTAATGTTGGTGGGAGTGGTGGAGATGTGTGGTTGGGGTACTGCATGTACAGGTAATAGATTGTTGCTAGGTAGTTCATCTAAACAAAATTGCGCCTTTTAAACTTTGATGGATTTGAGTTGTCCGAATCCTTAATTTACAACCAAGTGCGATTCCTAATTTTTCTACCTATTTAAGTTCAATTTTATTTATTTTTATTTAACGTCCATTCAATTCAGTTAAAAAACTAATTTACAAAGGAGGACAACAAATAAATACAAGGCGGTGACTTGATTTCAAAAGTAGAATCCTATTGTGCTCTAACAGTTTATTAATATGTAAGTAAATTGTTTTGCTGTTTTGTAATTATTTGATATCATAGATCAAGGCGGAATTTAATCTACGTGATAGTATTGTTAGTGAGAAGAGTTCTTTTATAATTTCGTGTGATTTAACAGTTTTAATTGATGTATTTTGCTATTTCGTAGATAGCATCTGTTGTTTTGTTTTTTACACGTCGTAGCAACGAAGTGTTTATTTTGATAGCTTTTATTTTGACAGCTATGGCTGTTTTTCGTAAGTTCCCGTTCTTGTTGTACGTTGTGTATAGTATTCTTCGTATTTTAAGTTATCGTTAAAACTCCAAATTTTAGTGGTGACATTAATACTCTGTTTATGCAACGACGTACTGTGGATTGCCTGTTGAAGACCTCATGGTTAGTACCAAGTGCCGAATGTCATGTTTGTCCATCTGCTGAGTTCATACTTGGCCGTTCTTATGGTTCTTCTACTTTGAAAGGGAATATTGGATGTTGGGCAGGTCCTAGTAAAGGAAGCGCAGGTCTACGGTTACTCGCTCTGTGAAATGCCCTGAAACATGATAGTAGTTGCTTTGCTTCTCCTGGCTCTGTCAGGCGATGTAGAATTGAACCCAGGGCCAGTTTGTAACTACAATTTACCATCTACTAGCAGTGTGTCATCTGTGTCTACCCACAACGTGGTAGACTTGGGACTTGGGAGAAATCATCGTGACATCTCGGACTCTGTTTCAAGCACATCGGCCGCGTCGTCAAAAGATTGCCACATTAATCTGCCTGTTATGTATAACAACATGAAATATGACGAACTCAGGGCCGAGTTGAGAAGAAGGCGTGTTACATATTTTGGATCTAAAAGAGAGCTCATTGCCAAATTAGAGAGCCTTGATAGCAAAGCCGAATGGAAATGCAAACTTTTTTCTGGTGTATATGACCGTCCAAGATTGAATAAGGGAGCTGTTCCTACAAAAAAGTGCTCAGTATGTGATTTGTCTGGGAGAAAAAATCAGCTCTTTGTTTATTGTGCTCAATGTAAAAATCCTTGTCATAGGACGTGTGCCAATATTCCACAATCTAAATTTCGTGAGTTGTCAGCGGGAAAAAGAATTGTGGAACTGTTGGGCCTGTACGTTGCCATCGTTTTCTGATTCTTTATTTAGTTCTTATCTATCTTCTTCTCATCGGAACGCTTTGTCCGTGAGTGGCAATGTAAATGCCGGCCTCTGATGGCCATAAATTACGGTTTGATGGGGGTGCCTGATGATGAGAACGCGGAGTCGTGGATTTTTCCAGACTGTATGATTGGGAAGGGGGGGGGGGTTTAATTTGGGGAATAGCGGATCATCCGCCAGATAATTGTACAGTATGATGTGGGTGGGGGCAAAAATAAGTTTACAGTAGGAACGGTTTTGTTATTCCCGTCTCTTCTTGGCGGGCGGTGGAAGACCTCCTTGGAACATCGGGGCCGCTTTCGGTTGAGATGACGAGGGTGGTATGGTGAGAGGTGTTCTGATTGCTGATATAGGTCTGATATATATGTCGTTTGGGCTCGGAAGGAACTGTGTCTGCGCCTGGATGGTCGGATTTCTTCTGTCTGGTAGGTCGTTGTAGAATGTTCGGGAGACATCACGGAGGTGCTCGGCTATTGATGCCATTTCTAGGTCTTCGTGGAGAAGGTGGATGGGAGTTTCGCGCGGGGCGAAGGACACCATTCGCAAGATTCTATTCTGTAGCCGTTGGAGTGAATCAAGATTGCTGAGTGTCACACCGGACCACACTGGGCATGCATAGGCGATGGCCGGTCGGAGAATCTGTTTGTAGATGGTCAGACGGTCAGATAAATCAATTTGCGGGGAAGTAAGTAGAGGGCGTAGGGCTGCCGCTTTTCCAGTGACTTTGCGATGGATTTTTTGAATGTGGTTTAACCAGAGAAGGCGCGCATCCATCTCTGTATCAAGGTATAGTCGGCCGATGCTGACCAAGGGATCTGTACTCCTGCTAGTTCCAGATAGGACAGAAGCAGCTTCCTTCGCTTTGTGAAATTAGCCGCTTTTGTTTTGGATGAATTGATCGAAGTTCGCCACTTAGCGTACCAGGCTGCCATCTTGTTGAGACCTGCCTGGCGTAAAGCTACGGTCAGTGTAGGAGATCTTGCAGTAGCTGCCAGGGCATCATCGTCCGCGAATAAATGGATATCCACATCAGGAGGAAGTTTAGGGAGGTCCGCTGAGTATATATTGAATAGGAGTGGACTTAACACAGATCCTTGTGGTACACCCGCTTTGATTGGTCGTGTAGTAGAGACTGCTCCGAGCCAAGAAACTTTGAACGATCGCTCTTTTAGGAATGATCTTATTAGGTGCTGTAGGTGCAGCGGAAATTTAAGTTGTTCCAGCTTGAACAGGAGGCCGGCGTGCCAGACTGTGTCAAAGGCTTTAGCCACATCAAGAAAGACAGCTGCCGTACCATGTCCGGAGTTAAACCCATGGGTAATTTTGTTGGATAATCTGAGCAGTTGGTGCACAGTTGATGCTTGCTTCACAAAGCCATATTGAGTGTCTGGTATGATAGAATTTTCGTCCACGTGGCTCTGGAGGCGAGTTCGAATGATCTTCTCGTAAACCTTGGCCCAGACATTGAGAAGACTAATAGGTCGGTAGCTTGCTGGATCTCTTGGCGGTTTTCCTGGTTTTGGTATGGCTACAACTCGTGCTGTTTTCCATGGATGTGGGAAGTAGCATTCTCGCAACGAGGCGTTTATTATGCTAAGTAGGCGGCAGTGAGCAACTATAGACTCAGAAGAGGACGTGAATCAAAATGAAACAAATAGATCAACTGCTAGTGGTATTAAAATTCTTTATTTTAATGCCAGAAGCCTTAAAAACCAAAGAGTAATCCAGATATTCAGGCTTTGGTTACAGAGCAAAGTTCACATATTGTATGCATCAGTGAGACATGGTTGAACTCTGATATAAGCGATGAAGAAATTTTTCCAGATCTGACTACGTAATTTTCAGAAAAGATCGCAGTCGAGAAGAGGTGGTGGAGTCCTTATAGCAGTACAACCCAATCTTAATCCAATACGCGTGCCTATGCTTGAAAATGATTCTGAATGTATATGGATTGAGTTTTACATACAAAAGTAAAACATACTTACTTGGGTCTGCTTACCGTCCTCCGAACTCTTCTGATAGCTTGAACAATTCTTTGCTTGCCTCGCTACAAAAAACCTCAGATAATGCTAACAAATATGAAGCAGTTTTGATATGTGGCGATTTTAATCTTGATATTTCTTGGGAAAATGTTCCAAAAGCAAGAAATTCTGTTTCAGAATCTTTCTTATCCTGCTTTTATGATCTATTTCTTACTCAACTTGTCAAGGAAGCCACTCATATAACACAGTCGTCTCGCTCAATTCTGGACCTTCTGTTATGCAACAATTCTTCTCTTATTTCCAACGTTGAAGTGATTCAAGGAGTGAGCGATCACTTAGCAGTTACAGCAATATTAAAAGTCAAGATGCAAAAATCCAAAGTCATCCGGTCTGAGGTGCTCAATTACAACAGAGCTGATTGGAATCTTCTGTCTAGACTGTTTGCAGACCATCTTCCTTGCAACTGGAATAGTTGGGATATTGATAATGCGTGGAACTGCTGGGTACGTATTTTCTGGGATTGTGTCAATTCGGCAATTCCCAAAATCAAAATTAACTCCAAACGAAGGCCTCCATGGATTACTAATAAGTTAATTAAAGATATCAGAAGACGTGACTCTATGTTTCGTTTATGGAAAAAATCCCCATCTGAAGATCGAGAGGTAGTTTATAAAAAAATCAGAAATCAAGTTAAAACATCAATTAGAAATGCTCATGATGAATATGTGTGGAAGATGGGAAATGACTCGAAGAAATTTTGGAAATATATTCATAGCAGAAAAGGCAGTCTTGCACCCGATCATTACACTTGCGATGGTGTCAAGCTTTCAGATCCAGTTGAAATTGCGAATGCATTCAATAAAAAGTTCCATGACAACTTTACTCCTAATGACACGTCTCCCCCTACTAACTGGGTTCCAGGAAATATTGGCCCAGTAGCTCCAATAAGATATCTATTTTTCATCGAAGAAGAAGTTCAGGAATATTTAAAAAAGATTCGACCCAACGCGGCGCCTGGACCTGATCTTCTACCGGGCCGAATTCTACATACCTGTGCTGAGGCTCTGGCTCCTTCTCTATGCAGTATCTACAATCTATCAGCATCTACTGCATGTGTTCCTGATGTATGGAAGACAGCATCTGTGGTTCCAGTCTTTAAGAAGGGAGATAGATTGAAGATTGAGAATTACAGGCCTATTTCGTTGACCTCACTTGCATGCAAGGGTATGGAGAAACTGATTGCTAAACGGTTATTTAATCACTTTAAAAGAAACAAACTTATCAATTTAAATCAGCACGGTTTTATACCAAAAAGGTCATGCGTAACTCTCTTAACTGACGTTATCGATCAGTGGTTAAATTCACTTGAATGTACTTCTGTCAAACAGGTTGACTGCATTGCATTAGATTGGGCAAAAGCTTTTGACCAAGTCCCTCACACAAAATTGATAGCAAAATTGAAAGGATATAAAGTTGAACACAATGTAATAGGGTGGATAAGCTCTTTTCTTTCCAATAGGAAACAATCTGTAGTTTTTAATGGTTCTCGATCTGTAGAAGCTCATGTTACTTCTGGGGTGCCACAAGGGTCTGTAATTGGGCCTCTCCTATTTACAATCTTCTTTTTAGATCTTCCTCAGTGTGTGTCATCTCAAGTTTACCAGTATGCTGATGATACAACATTATTTCGACCTATTTCAGGATTAGAGGATGTTTATGCATTGCAAGCAGATCTATCTGCACTTGAAAATTGGTGCTTGTTGAACTGTATGCAGCTTAATGCTAGCAAATCGTAGTACATACGTCTAACTAGGTCCAAATCACCCATTGCTTCTAATTACATTCTTTTAGGTAATGCTCTAGTGAGGCAAACAACTATTAAACTCCTCGGTCTCACTATATCTTCAGATTTGAAATGGGATTTTCATACAGACAACGTTAGAGACAGAGCTTCCAAGTTGTTAGGATTTGTCAGTCGTAATCTATATAAAAGTAAATCGAAATCTTTAAAAACTGCATATCTATCTCTTATTCGCCCTATATTAACGTATGGTCTACCAGCTTGGCACCCAACTTCTCAACTAAACATGCATAAACTTGAGGTTATTCAAAACCGTGCAACTAAAGTTATTTTAAAAAATGTTTTTTATTCTGAAAGTGCCTCTGAGCGCTTAAACAAATGTGGACTGCCATCAATACAAAATTATTGTAAACAAACTGATGTTAGATTTTTAAGTAACTTAATTACCGGTGTTACTGACCTTGATCCTTTTAAAAGAATAACAATTCAGAATAGACAGTTTAACCGACATAATACTGGCCTAATTTTAAACCCTCCCCGTGCTAGAACATCTATATACCAAAATCATTTTTATAACCGTGCTGTTACTTTATGGAATACTATTCCTCTAGAAATCAAAAATGCTCCAAATTTCAAGAATAGAATAAAAGAATATTTTAGTTAAATTGTTTTTATATGTCAGTATACTACATGAGGCCTACCATATTTTGATACTACAACATTATGTTAATTTATTGACTATTTTATCCATTGTTTTCAATAACATTAGGCCTAAGTTATTTTAATTAGTTTTAATGAAGGGAATCAGGCATTCTTGCTATGGGGCTATGCCCTCTCTGATTCTCTTCAACATGTTAAGTGTACATTGTACTTTGTAGCTTGATTTGTTGAAATAAATAATAATAATAAATAATAATAAATCTAATTACATAGATGCAGACACAAACAATAAGCTGCAGTTTAGTAAATATTTGAAATGGTAATATTACAACAATAATGCATAAAAAAAGTATAAAAGAGATTTATTCAAATTAACCACAAAGAAAAGTAACCAAGAATATGATTTTATAAAATACATAGGCCTACAATATCATTGTGTTACATTCAAACTTCCAATTCATTCTGCAATAAAAAAGTTAAATTTCAATAACTAGAATTTCTAATTGAATGATGGGCCATCAAATTCCAACTCGCAACCTTCTCGTGGTTTTCATTTCCATGAACATAAGAACTTCATCTTTTATTTCATAAAACCGCTTTAGCATTTTTCGGGCCATCAAAGTCCAACTCGCAACCTTGTCAAGATAGATTTTGTTTTGTCAGCTTACTAGCATTATAATAACATGAGTCTGTTGGAGATAAGAGGCTATTTAATGCTATGTGGATGGGGCTAGATGGGGTGTAAAAACGTTGAGTGAGGAGAGTTATTGATGGTACCATTAGGGCGTGAAGAGAGTGAGAATGGTGTTTCGTTGTTACAACGCCTGATGGATTGTTGGTGTCAAAATTTGTGCGACTGGCTCTCTGTCATCTTTGTCTGAATAGTGTGTCCATCAGAAGACCGTCTATGTAAAGACAAGACGTCATCCTCAGGCTCGGACAGTCTATCTAAAGATTTAGATGGACAATTTGGTGGCTCAGAAGTCTTGCTCTGATGGGTGTAGTCTCCTCAACATGGCCAACAACGTTCACTGCGTAAACACGGGGAAGTATCTCTTCCAAACTCGGAGCGCCCAGTACTTTATTTCCTATAATGGCGGAAATTTACTTCTGCTGTTGGCTGTTTGCGTCAGTTATAGTTACACTAACATCACCATGTTTTGTAAGTACGGAGCCCCTGTATCTACTGTACTAGTGTTGAAAAGTCAAGCTATACTTTGTAACTTTGCTTCGTACGTACCTACTTTATTTTTAATCTAGAATAGAAAATGTACTACCAATGGGTGTATATATGACAAATACCATATCATCCAGCATGATCAACTAAATTAAATGAAACTTCAAGTGTTGAGGGGGACGTGTAGCGTGCCGTATTTCTGTTTGTCAATCACAAACAATATCAACTACAACAAAAAATACCGTATCTTCTCGATAAACCTTAATGCACATATCACCCAACCAATTAATTTCGCACCCTAAAGCCCATGTGCTGCTAACATAAATGCGATTTGATTAACCTTCATTGCACTACACGTGTAGCGGCGATATGACCTCGCCGCCCCGCACCTTTTAACAACCACCTGCAGCTACACGCACCCAGCAGAGAGCCTCGCATCGCATCGCAGTCGGTCTGTTGTTCTTGTCGCAGGCGGACGTGTTTTGTGCAGGCTCTTCGTTCTCTTCTTTCAGGGCCTCCACAGTACATTAGTCGTTCCGATAGACCCCCAAATTCACGAGAATTGTCTCAATCGGAGTGGCAAAGGTTCACATATACCATTCGATTCCCAACACCCACAGCTATCATTTTAAGCTTGATTAACTCAACATTTCGTTCGCCTTCATAGCGTCGCGACGCTATGAACACGACCGACGCTCAATTTTTTCGTCCTCACAGTGACAACTTAAATATTAAATTTCTTTGTTATAAATGCACTTACAAACATCATCTTTATGTCAATGTTTTCACCATTAATCACGTTTTAATATAGTGTACTTGTTATACGTCCAAAAACATAAATACAGTCCGTTTCATGATCAAATAGACCTCAAGATGCGTTTTTTTAAGAAAACGCACTTCTTTCGTTTGATGGCAAAGGTAGAGTTTTTTCAAAAATGATTATTCAAATGCTCAATATAATAGTTAATGATGTAAGCAACAAAATGGCTATCTTGAATTTGGCCATAAATATTACAGATACACTGTAAATAATAAAATACCTAAAGCTGCGCGCGGCACTCGAGTCGGGAAAAACGTACTATATCACTGTAAATTTCCTTCTAATTAAAGTTAATTCATTATTTTTCACTCTTGACCGTAATTAAAGCAAATCCTGATTAGAATAAATGTAATTCAAACAAAAAAGTACAGTCAGTTTCCAAAAGTGGATCCCCATTACATTTTTTTAAGAAATTTGCGGTTTGCAAAGACAATTGTCCAGTGGATATGATTATAGTTGTATGTTAGATATAATTATCTCCTAGCTGGGATAAAACATAACCTGATACCCATTCTTTGCGGTTATAGCTGTACAAATAGTTGAATTCCTGAAAAAATATATGTCACAGCGTGTGACACTCAATATTTTCTTTCACACTTCCCCACTTCAATGTCAAATTACTTACTTTAAGCATAGCGTTTAAGCGTTTAAAACATTTATTTTGATGTATCTTACATAAGCAAAAGCATTGTTACAGGGAAATATAAAGAATATGTAGTTATCGACTGTTCCATAAAGTGGGTCCCTAAATGTATTAGTAGTAAATAAATATTTATATACGTATTGTATTCATTGTACATTTGTCATTACGACAATTACACCATGTACATGTACATTGTTTAGCTATTAATGTCATTACATCAATAGTAGACATAAAGGCAAAATAACTGTCAAATAAAAATAGAAACCCTCCAAACAGTAAATGCAGATTGCTGCATGCAGCTTCAAGGCTCGAGTGCATAATGATAAATCGTACCGTTACTTACCGGATATTAAAAATATTTTTTAAACTTTTAATATACAAAGCATATTTTGTACCGGTACTCACATATGGTGCAGTGACATGGCCAGTTGGGGGTAAAGAAGAAAACAAATTGAAGGTGCGGAATTGCAATTTTTAAGGAGTGTAACGGGAGTTACGAAGATTGATAAGATGAGGAGCACGAAGATTAGGAAAGAACTAAGAGTAGAGAGTTTAAACTTTAAGCTAGGGAAAGAAAGGCTGAGGTGGTTTGGACACATGAAGAGCATGCAAAACAACAGGATTCCGAAGATGCAATATGAACAAGACGCAGGAAACTAACAGAGAAAAAGAGGGAGGCCCAGACTGAGATGGGAAGACATTATAGCAATGGATTTCAAAAGGAGAAATGCAGCTTGGGAAAGGATTAACCAGGAAAATGAACGGAAAGAACGAAAAAATATGGCAAAAACTGGTGGAGGTCCTGAGGAAGAAGACAGTGACGAGGAAGAAAGATGATGCAGAGGAAGAATAGATTATGTGGAAGAAGCGCCAGGCATGGCTAGCCCATGGATAAGCCCGGGAGCCAAGAATGTGGTGGGAACGTCCCACCCCCTACCCGACTTAGTTGGAAATTGGGCTCGATATTAATTAATTAATTAATTTAGTGATTATTGTTTCACAATAAGAAATTACGCAAAACGTAATTTTTTAAGATAATTAATAAATAAAGAAGTACAGTTTGTTCACAGTATTCGTTTGCAGAGAACTCATTTTGCTTCAAACATTGTTTTATATAATGGCTATCTCTAGTCAAATTGAACCGGCGAGGCTTCAGAAATGGTTGATATCTTCCATCATGTAACTCTGGAGGATTTATTCCTGGAAAGGATTCCAAGGCTCTTTTCCATATATCTGACTGATAGTTTGCACGTTTGATGTGTTTATGAAGTGCGTCTTTACAAGGAGGGACAAAGGTAGATTCTATGGTTCCCCTTTTCGTGCAGAACAACGAATAGCGCTAATCGTTTACTTTTGTTATGCTTTCTCCTTCATAAAGTTTATACACAAACTCTTCTACACCATCCATTGTTTCGGGATTCACATCAAAAGTTTGTCCGAGTATTATTTTTGCTGCAGCTATCTTTCCTTTTCCTTCAAAAGCGCTAACATGTATAACATCAAGATAATGCGTGCATCCCGAGAAGTGTGTTGCATGTTTCTGCCCCATAGCGTACTATGTAAGATTTTCATGTCTTCCAAATTTTCGCCTTTGAAGAGTGCCCGTTTGTAAGATAAGAGATTTCTTGAACAAAAATAGGCTACAAGGTTAGTTTTTAATTGCAGACAAATTACAAACAATGTTTATTTTTATTTTGTACATTATATTTTATTTATGTATTTATTAATTATTTTTTATCGTCGTCATAATTACATTCATCAAGAAGAAACGGCGTCGACACTAACAAACATTTTGCTAAAACACTTAAAATCCATGAAGAAATCTCGTGCCTCGAAGAGCCTTGCTGATGTCACAAAACTAATATGGTACATGTTATAGGTTCTGCCACAAGTGCTCCTTGGACATCAGTGAACATCAGTGTAGTTAACCTTTTGGTTGATTGATGGCAAATGGAAGAGGATCAATATGGCGACATCCGTGTCGTCACAAATAATAACAAAGTCTTCATATCCCGCTCCTGTCGCGTGATTAGCATGAAGTATAATTCTAGTATAAGCTTCTTCTTGCTACGATAAAGGATCTGGTACGTTGTCAATACAGTCTAGTGTACCGATAACATTTAGTTCCACAATTTTCGAAGAATTGTAGAATAGAAACAATGGATGGTGTAGAAGAGTTTGTGTGTAATATTTATGGAGGAGATAGCATAACAAATAAAACTATTTGCGCTATTCGTTGTTCGTTGTTCTGCACGAAAAGGGGCACTATAGAACATACTTTTCTCCCACCTTGTAAGGACGCACTTCATATATACATCAACCGTGCAAACACTCAGTCTGATATAGGGAAATGAGCCATGGAATCCTTTTCAAAAATACCTCCTCCAGAGTTGCATGGATGGAAGATATCAACGATTTCAGAAGCTACGCCGGTTCTTGAGATATGGTTGAGCATTGAACCAGCTCCAACTGATGTGCTGTAACTCTTAGTATGCAATTGTTCACGCCAATGTCTTCCATAGTCATGTTATTGATTGCGTAATTATCTTCGTCGTACCGACATGTGCAAAATACAGACTTGTACAAATTCTGATGTCAGTACAAGAGAGGATGAGAACGAAGAAAACATCGACTCAGACGTGATTGAAAATATATTTTTTAATTTTATATTATACATTTCACGTATCGAAATATGCATATCCTTTTCTTACAAAATGTCTATGCTATAGGCTACTGCAGGGATTTTGACTAGAGATAGACATTATATAACAATGTTTGAAGCAAAATGAGTTCTCTGACAACACATATTGTGAACAGACTGGACTTCTTTATTTATTATTAATCTTATAAATAATTACGTTTGCGTCATTTCTTTTTGTAGCAACAATAATTACTAAATATTCATAAAAATGATAAATAACGGTATGATTTGGCATTATGCACTCGAACCTGAAAGCTGCATGCAGCAATCTGCATTTACTGTTTGGAGGGTTTCTATTTTTTATTTGACAGTTATATTGCCTTTATGTCTACTATTATATTGTGTCTTAATGTAATGGTATATTAATGGCTAAACAATGTACATGGACATGGTGTAATTGTTGTAATGACAAATGCACAATTTATACAATTTTATATATAAATAATAAATATTAATTTATTTACTAATTATACATTTAGGGACCCACTTTTTGGAACAGTCTATACCTACATGTTCTTTATATTTCCCTGTAACAATGCTTTTGCTTGGGTAAGATACACTCAGAATAATATTTTAAACGCTTAAACGCTATGCTTAAAGTAAGTAATTCGGCATTGAAGTGGGAAAGTGTGAAATAAAATATTGAGTGTCACCCGTTTTGACACATACTTTTTTTTCAGGAATTCAACTAGTTGCATAGCCATAATCGCCAAAAAAGTATATCATGTTATGTTTTATCCCAGATAGGGGATTATTTTATATCTAATATACAAATAAAAGCATATCCACTGGACAAGTCTTTACAAACGTTCATTTTCTTAAAAATATATAGCAGGGACCCATTTTTGGAAACTGACTGTACTTTTTTGTTTGAATTACATTTTTATCCTAATCCTGATTTGCTTTATTTGCGTTCAAGAGTGAAAAATAATGAATTAACTTTAATTAGAAGGAAATTTACAGTGATATAGTACGTTTTTCCAGACTCGGGTGCCGCGCGCACCTTAAGGTATTTTATTATTTACAGTGTATCTGTAATATTTATGGCCAAATTCAAGATAGCCATTTTGTTGCCAACATCATTAACTATTACATTGAGCATATGAATAATCATTTTTGAAAAAACTCTACCTTTGCCATCAAACGAAAGCAGTGCGTATTCTTAAAAAAACGCATCTTGAGGTCTATTTGCTCATGAAACAGACTATATTTATGTATTTGGACGTATAAAAAGTACACTATATTAAAACGTGATTAATGGTGAAAACATGGACGTAAAGATGATGTCTGTAAGTGCATTTATAACAAAGAAATTTAATATTTAAGTTGTCACTGCGCGGACGAAAAAATTGAGCGTCGGTCGTGTTCATAGCGTCGCGACGCTATGAAGGCGAACGAAATGTTGAGTTAATCAAGCTTAAAATGATAGCTGTGGGTGTTGGGAATCGAATGGTATGCGTGAACCTTTGCCACCCCGTTTGAGCGAATAATTTTACCTATCGGAACGACTACATTGAGTTAGCTTCTATTACAGTTAGGTGTGTTGTTAAATCAAGTCTTGGCTGTTGTGTCCTCGCATCATTCTGTGTAATGTTTGTTCACTTTAGGAGGTTTATTCTGTCTAAAATGAAAGGTTTTGTGCTGTCTTTATTCTGCCCTGCCCGGCATCTCTGTGTTGTGCTCTGCTTGTTCTGTCCTGTCAGTACAGCCTGAGTGGTTGGTGTTTGGGAAGTGTTAGGTTCTGTTCAGTGTCGGATGAGAGCCTCATCACATACAGGGTGTCTCCTATTTCAGTGCTGGGGGTTGTTGTTCTTAAGTCTTGTATAGGGGTTGCAAATAACTCTTATGTTGACACGTCATTAAACTAATCTAATAAGTTTGAATAGGCCTAACTAAAATGGTTCATTGAAGTCCAATGTTGTGTTGGCATTTGTATCTATATGTGGTTTTGCTTGTCAATAAAGCTTTCTATCCAAAATGTGTTGCCCTTATTCGTCGACAGGCCGCAGGTGTGTTTTTAATGCAGTTTTAGATCCCTCTTTTAAAAATCGTTATTTCTTACGTCCGAAAGCAACTAGTCTTAAAGTAAAATTACTAAAAATATGAGTATGAGCAGGCATATAAGCCAGTCAAGTTAGTTTAAAATCTCGGCAGAAGCCGGTCGTGCCAGGCAGAACTGACATGAGTCAACAACAATTATAATAGCTCATAGAGCAAAAGCAAGGGAGGGAGCTTGAGAGTGAGATATCCTGGGGTGGCAGAGATACTCCTAACAGGTCCTACTTTTGATCCCCCCTCTAGCTACCAATTCCCTAACCCCCGATGGGATAGGGTCATCTGGTATCTGGTCATCTGGTATTAATCAGTGAAAGCATTCCAGATGGATCTGTTGCTCAATATTTCTTCCGAGACGAGGTTATTGTGCAAGTGTCGAGCGGCTGGGACCACTCCGCGGTCGTTTGCGAGCGATGGGATAGGGTCATCTGGTATCTGGTCATCTGGTATTAATCAGTGAAAGCATATATATATATATATAAATGACGGTGCCTTAAAGTGTCAAAGTGAATGTTTGGCGTGAGCCGGGTCAATGGTTATAATAAAATAAGTAAAATAAGCAAAGTAAAATAAGTAAAAATAGGCATAGCCTTGTCAGTGAGTATGTAAATTGGCGTGAGCCAAGTCGGTAATTAAGATTAATAACAAAAAATAGGGCAAGCCCTGTCAATAATATTAAAAAACACTAGCGTAGCTAGTCTAAGATGGGTATGAGCAGGCATATAAGCCAGTCAAGTTAGTTTAAAATCTCGGCAGAAGCCGGTCGTGCCAGGCAGAACTGACATGAGTCAACAACAATTATAATAGCTCATAGAGCAAAAGCAAGGGAGGGAGCTTGAGAGTGAGATATCCTGGGGTGGCAGAGATACTCCTAACAGGTCCTACTTTTGATCCCCCCGCTAGCTACCAATTCCCTAACCCCTGATGGGATAGGGTCATCTGAAGAGAGCTCTAAAGCCAACCAAAGCCCGACTTCACTCCGCACCGCACAGTCAGCGTGTATTTGTTGTGATTCGTGCCAGGGTGGTTCACTTGCAAAAGGAACATTTTGTGGATGGGTCGTAAGACCGAATCATTCGGCATTGCGGCGTCAAAGCTTTCGGTGTTGTGGAGATTGTGTGATGTGGGTATTCGGAGCAAAGTCACCCGTTTCGGTCTTATGGCCCATCTAGATAGGTCGTTCGTCACAATTTTGAAAAGTTGTGATGAACGACCCATCCTGCTAGTGCCACAACACCGAATTTTTCGGTCTTGTGGCAATTGTGTGCTGTGGATACCTCTGTCGAAAATATTCGGTCTTGTGGCATAGTCTGTTTTTCGGTGTTGTGGGTATTGTGTGCAGTGAATATTCGGTGATGTGGCCCCGACCCCATTAATATGAGACGTTAAGCAATATCCAATCAATCTATCAACCGGTTCTTATCCGTACATAAAATTAAAAAGGGGCTAGGAACGTTTACTTTTTGACTATGCTTAGGCCTATAACCGGTACCTTCTTTGACTAAGGATTTTGGCTTGATGAATTTGATTTCGGAGCCAACTTTCCACTGTTTTGACTCTTTCAGAACATGCTGCTGAGGTCGGTGCCGGATCTTCACTGCGCCTTCGACACCACATCAAAAGCGCAATTGCATGTTTGCATCCACCTATAATAATGAAACAAAATTAGAAGCCTCCCGATTAATGTTATATATATTACAATAATTCCAAATCCTGTAGCAGGAAAGCTAAAATTTGTTATTTCGAGCCTCAACATTTACTTCGACATAACCCAATAGTCCTAGGCCTACCACTGATCAGGAACATTATGACGTAGCCTAAGCTTAAGGTTTGCCTGTTGTGCGGAGGGTTTGCTGTTGTTTTTCAAAATTGCAACAGATGCAAGCAATTGAATGTTTAAAAAATGAATAATTAAAAAAGGGGAGGGGCTTAGAAAATGGGGGTCGTTGCCTGACTAGGGTGGCGTACTCTCTACTGACGTGGAACCAGAACCGTAACCGTTATGTTGGGTTCCAATCCAACTGTTAGATAATATAGTACTCTATCTCGTTGTTCCGATCCCTGATGCATACAGACATAAAAACAGAGAAAGTGCCATAAGAGTAGCCATAGAGACTTACCCGCGTATGCTCGCTCGTCCATTTAAACCAAAATATTCTCTATTCTGATTATTGTGTGGGAAAATAGTTAAAACCTACATATTACCTTTCATTTTTTCTAGTTCGACTTTTAACACATTATTGATAGTCTCTCCAATAGACACTGAGTCGACGAGGATGCGTTGTCATTGCCGTTGACGACGAATCTTCGACAAGTCACTGCTCTTGATCTGTCAATCTCTCCTTCCTCTTATCTTGCCCTGCGGCCATAATTGACAGCAGTGTAGTCTCCTTATCCTATCACATAAATACGAATACATATAAGATAAAATAATAGTACTAAACATAATAACATTGCTCTAACCACTTACAGTCCTACTAATGACAATACAAAACAAATGATTTTCCAAAAATTTAGAGAACAAAAAAGAGAAATAATTGTATTTTATGTATGTATTAATGATAAAATTCATATTAAAAAAACTGTAGAACGTAGGCCTATACATATCAAAGATGAATAAAAATCTTTAACCACACTTTTGACCACAATTTATAGTTTAGCTATTAGCATTTTCACATTATTCCACCCTTATTAAGAAGGCTTAAAATGGTTCTCATTTAATACGTTAGACTATGCCTGCCAAAAGTTAACATTACCTGCTCTTCATTTGCTGGTGAACTCGGAATATCGATCAACCCCACCTGATCTTGGATTTCATCTGGGTTTTCTACTTCGGTTTCAAAGTCAGTTGCTGAATCCAGCTTTTTGCTAGGGATACTACGAATCCTTTCTCATTTCCAACTCATCTTTATCTGCAATTAAATTATGTGCCTAATTATTTTGCGTACGTCATCGTCGGAGGAGCTATTGTATCAAAATCACAATTCCTAATGTAGCACCGATAGTTTAAAATACAGTACCGTAAGTGGGGGTGAAGTTGAACAGTTTTTGGCATTGTTTGCATATAGAATGGACAGTTGATGCAATATCTATCCCATTTTTTTTTGCATTAGTGTGAGTATCTACAGATTATGATTAGTGTTTTTATAGTTTACAGTTATGTAGGTAAGACCAAAAAAAAAAACTTGTTGTTCAACTTCCCCCCACCGTGGGGTGAACAGCCATGTAATTTGTGTGTAAACTACTGATGCAAGAGTGTGGGGGTGAAGTTGAACATAGAAATGAATTCCTTGTAAAAAAAATAGGTCAGGAACATGTGTTGCATGATACTTGGGAAGGGTAATTAACATGTACTACATGAAATATGGCTAGCATTGAACGACGTTATATTGCAATTGAGACGCACAAGATATCGACACCCTATTCCAACAAATCAACAGGCTTTTTAAAGACACAGAGTCCTCTGTTGTTCATTATGTGGTCGGGTAGCGTCCCTTCCATTATCTTGTCGTAGGAAACTCACGACACATCTTCACTGCGTGTAAATACAAATCTCATTTTTACAGTGTCGATCGACTTAAAAAATTTGACCTCCACTTCTTTTTTCTTTTTGTCATGCTGTATGATCTGCGATAGATAAATTTTGCACTGATTTTGTGACTTATTGGTAACCTTCACAAGTACCATTGTCCCTTGCTTTAGTGCACGAGGATGAGTTATAGGCCAATTATCTTTCGGTGTAGAAGACTGGCGATTTAACATTTGCTGTTTTCTTGGTTTGGCTAGTTGCAACTCTTCCATTGCTTGTCGATGGTGTTGGGTCATTAGCATCTTGCGTCTCTAATCCCGCAAGTTCGTCTTCATCAGTCTGTGCTGCCACCACAGAACGACCTGCCACAACATGAAGCTGTTTCTTTTTGCGAGAAGGGGCTTTTTGAGCATGCTTTCGTGTTGCTGCCAGATAATTTACAACAACGTCATTTATGACACTTGCTGGTGTTGTCACTTCGTCAGCTACACCATCGGGCCTAGTCTTCTGTGGAATTTTTCTAAAAGTTTACTTTTACTAATAGGGTAAATGCCTGCACCCCCACACCCATTTATTTTGTTATCTTTCGTTTTATCTGCAGTTTCATCGAGCAATTTCTTTAAAAGGCGAGGGAAAATCGTTTTCTCGACTGCAGACAAACGTGTTTTTTTTCTTCCATTCAGTTAAAATGACCCTCCACGCTTTCTTTAATGACCCAAAATAGCTAATGTCCAGAGGTTGAGTTATGTGCATACTGTTTGGTGGCAGTGCAATAAACCGAACCTCATTTTCTTGGCACAAACGAAGTACTTCCAGACTAAAATGGGAGGCCAAGTTGTCTCCGATTAGGGCAGTAAGCCCATTAATCTTGTCAGCATGTGGTAGAAATGTCTCCTTGAACCATTCAGTAAAGCTGGCGGTGTCAAACCAACCATGAGACGTTCTGTTGTACCTGGACCCCAGGAAACAGCAGCTCTCGGTACAACACGGACGACCTTTCGGGCCCCCTTCGCACCATTTATCCCATAAATGTTCAGCTTTGTATACAATGTGAGGGGGCAGAAGTACACCACTAGCACTACAACAGAACATAATAGATATAGAGCATTTGGTGTGGTTGACTATGTTGTCAGGGTACTTGATACCTCTTCGGAAAATCATCTTCTGTCGTCCCGGGTTATCTGTCAAGTTAGTTTCGTCATAGTCAAATATCTGATGGGCCTCAAGCCCTTCTAAAGAGACTGCCAACTCATCAATGTAGTTACCTTAAATAACTTCATCAACCTTGGCTCTTGACCGTTTGATATTATTACTCATTAGAAACACATGGCGATCCATTAATGAAATCAACCAGTCACGTCCTGGTACATTATGCACAAACCGCGGCTCATCTCTGCCAATAGATTCTAAATAAGACTTCACAATAAACTTTATGTCTTGCAATCGAACGGAAATCCCCAATCTGAAGTTTATATTAAGCACTGCAGTGCAGTGACTGCACTAAGTGTAGTTCTTCTTCCTCGCTTAAAAATTTCTGGCCTCCCACAGTGCCAGTGTGTTTGTTGTGTAACTTATTATGTAGTGTCCCTTTTGGTATTGCATACTTGTTAGCAACAGTACATAATGTCAGTTTGCCTTTATTAATATTGTCAACTGCTTTTCTAACATCATCTTCCGTGTAACTCCTTTGGTTAATAATCCCTTTTGCTTTTAGCTTGTAAACCCTAGGCATTTTAAAGCTGCAAATAACCACACATTATGCATTAGAAGTTAAAAACCTAGACCAATATATTGAAATATTATTAATTGTTTTATTTTAAAAGACACTCACCAGTAATTTCACAGTAATTGTAACTTAAAAGTTCTCCGTTGAGCCCAAAGAGTCTTAAGTGTGGCATACGTGTGCCCGTCGACTCTGATTCCATTATATACGCCGTTCCTCTGTATTCTTTTATTGAATATGTTGACGGTATCTGGACATTTTTCCTCGTGGGCAAACACACTCTCTGACATGAGGGCCTTCAAATTCCAACTCGACACCTTCTCGCGGTTTGGCCCGTGAATAGGGGAGTTTCACTCCCTGAAACTAATGGCGAGCTCTGGGTCGTCGTCGGGGAACCCCTTCCCTTTGACTACCTTCCCGACGGCGACGACAAAGACAACACGGACGGATGATGACACAAGACGGAGACGACCATGACGAGGGGGAACCCCTGCCCTCCCCATACGCTTGTGGCTGGTTCTGATCAGCGCAGGCCTGTCCACCCCTTGTCCCCCCGCGTCGCCCTTTACGTTCCTCCCCTTGGAAAGAAAAATAACATGGTGGTAATCCACAATGGAAAAAGAAAATTTGGAAGATTCCAATACACTTGACATGGGCACTGATAACTCTACTGTTGAGTGCCCTAAAACAACAATAACTAACTACTTCAATTTAGCTTCATTTATTGTCAAAAGTTGGCCATTATGGTCTCTATCTTTTCCTTTAAATGTCAATACTTAGGCCTATATTAGTAATATCAACAATATCAATACCACAAGAAAATTAAGGTCAAATTCGATAGACTAAGGCGAGTTAATAATGATGAATGTATTTTTTTGTCTGTTGTTTTCCCAACATGTAACCTCATCATATCTTAAATGAGTTTGCCAAAAGGTAGGCGGCCTATTATTGATTTACACTTCAGGACCCAACTTGCAACAAAGGGATAGCTGTAGCTACGTACATTCTCCCAGCCATACCATATATCGTCAAGTATATGTAATTTTAACAAAATTGTCAATAGCCTAGGACTACTTTCATTGAAAGTCATCGAATAAGACAAATGTTAAAATGCTTTTTCAAATTATCTGTTACAGCACCAACATATACTTCCTGTATCGTACATACCTACTTATTAATTGCCAAGAAGTACACATAAAAAAGGCAAAAATGTTTGTCGTTGCATACTTTGGTTCCTCAAAGTTAACTGGGGGTCTGTATGTTGTGCCAACTGACTGGATTATAGAAGATCCAATGACTAAATCACAAATAAATTGCTACTGGCCACCATATACAACGTACTTTAAACTTAATAGTAATAGGGCAATTGAAACAATGGAACAGTCCCATAATAACACCTGGAAGGTGCATGTTATAGAAAAAATCTATTACAAATGTGGTGAGTGTAGGCTAAAGTTATAAATATTTAGCTCTATTCTGCAGGCTCAATGGGTTTACCAATGTTACCAATTTCTAATTTACCAATGTAACACATTGGGTTTCTTATGAGTGGAGAAGGGTTCAAGTTCAAACACGTTCTGTAGGGTTGCTTAAACGTTTAACCTATTAAACAAAATTAGTCAGCCCTAAGATGTAGGTAGTTCACTGATCTTCAAAGTCCTTATCCATAACTGAACACAATGTATGTATTGGTTGGAGATAGTTTCAAAGCAGCTAATGAAAAGCTAGCTGAGGCCAAGTGTACAAATGACATAGATATGGAAAAGGGACAAGGCAAAAGGCTACCGGTACGCCAAACAGTCAACCTAGATACCGAGTTATGTATTGACACAAGCGAGATAGAAGATGGGTACTCGTGCCACGTCTCCTGTCCCCGGAAGGTGGTCGGGCGACACGCGTACATAAGTTTTGCTGGTATGCGTTAAATACGGAAAAACGAATTGCTGACGACATGATGCACACGAACGAAAGCAATTTATTCAAGGTCTGTGGTGAAAAACAACTAGGCGAATTCACCTCGAAAGACCGAGTCGGGACAGACTGTTAAGACACACATTCGAACCCTGCATCTACCTACTATAGGTAGTCGGTGGCCTAATTGCCGGTGCGCTGGCCGATCAAGGCCCGCCTAAAGCCCACGAGGGCCTCGATTTGCCCGTCCACTTTGCGGTCCAGGCCCCGGAGGGCCAGGGTGGCCTTCACTGACCGGGCTCGATCTCGAAGATCCTGCGTGGCCAGGCTCTCGAGCTCCGCCCCGGCGACTCGACTACGCTCGGCTACAACGGCCTCGAGGTCGGGAGTCGGGGATTCACTTCTCTGTGGTGACTCGGGGGAGCAAGACGCGACCGGGTTCTCAATTGTCCCGGTTCGCCCCCGCGTCGAGACCGGGGTCGCTGGGCGGGCAGCCACATCGTTCCCAGCGGTCTTGACCGACATGTCGACCTCGGTTACGTCGTGAACGTATCTGGGCATTACCGCGGCCGACATGTCGATCACTCTGCCCTGGGTTTTCATGAAGGCGACGACTGAAACGTAGCTAGACAAAAATTTGTTTAGACATATAACACCGGCAGGAAACGTGACAGAAATTGACCAAGCCTGATCGACCAAAATTCGTAAGTGGACCTACGGTTTTCGCGCAGCTTTACGTTCTCCCAGCTGCGGCCCATGGCGAGCTTCAGCCGCCACCACGGAAACAGCAGCTTGTTTCTGTAGAAGCGTTCCCGAGCCTCCCCATTTGGCAAATGACGTCAAATGTTATGGTCCTTTGGATAACTTTAGTGCTTTTAAATTTGAAAATTTCCTGGGACAAATTAAGAAACAGATACAATCTCCATCAGCACCACTACAGCAATTTGTGAACAGATATACAGAGATAAAGAAACTTAAAAAGTTATCTGAAATGGAAAAAGATGAAATAAAACCATACAAATTACGGCTTTCCCATTTTGATGGCCCTTTGTAAAGGAATGTTAAAGGCCTGCAGTTCAAAGAGGTGGAGTGGGGAAATCTACTCTTGACCAATGTACCTCCAAACAATTGTGTTGCTACATTCCAGTCCAAGGTTATTTTGATAAGAAACATAACTGAGACTGAAAATCACATTGAAATCATTGGTTGCCCATTCATGCAGCTTATGAACTTCTTTACATACCCATGAAACTCATCGGATATTGATAAACATGTGGCTCATGAACTCGGGAATCTTTATCATTGGAACATTGATTTAGTGAAATGTAAATGTGTATGCTACAAATATAAGAATAACATGAACCTGATAATTCCACTCCTCCAATGCATCCATGTCAGTCAATTATAAACGCCAACTGATTTTCAAGGTAAATTTTAATTCCAACTCGACACCTTCTCGCGGTTTGGCCCGTGAATAGGGGAGTTTTACTCCCTGAAACTAATGGCGAGCTCTGGGTCGTCGTCGGGGAACCCCTTCCCTTAGACTACTTCCCCGACGGTGATGACAATGACAACACGGACGGATGATGACACAAGACGGAGACGACCATGACGAGGGGGAACCCCTGCCCTCCCCATACGCTTGTGGCTGGTTCTGATCAGCGCAGGCCTGTCCACCCCTTGTCCCCCCGCGTCGCCCTTTACGTTCCTCCCCTTGGAAAGAAAAATAACATGGTGGTAATCCACAATGGAAAAAGAAAATTTGGAAGATTCCAATACACTTGACATGGGCACTGATAACTCTACTGTTGAGTGCCCTAAAACAACAATAACTAACTACTTCAATTTAGCTTCATTTATTGTCAAAAGTTGGCCATTATGGTCTCTATCTTTTCCTTTAAATGTCAATACTTAGGCCTATATTAGTATAATCCAACAATATCAATACCACAAGAAAATTAAGGTCAAATTCGATAGACTAAGGCGAGTTAATAATGATGAATGTATTTTTTTTGTCTGTTGTTTTCCCAACTGTAACCTCATCATATCTTAAATGAGTTTTGCCAAAGGTAGGCGGCCTATTATTGATTTACACTTCAGGACCCAACTTGCAACAAAGGGATAGCTGTAGCTACGTACATTCTCCCAGCCATACCATATATCGTCAAGTATATGTAATTTTAACAAAATTGTCAATAGCCTAGGACTACTTTCATTTAAAGTCATCGAATAAGACAAATGTTAAATGCTTTTTCAAATTATCTGTTACAGCACCAACATATACTTCCTGTATCGTACATACCTACTTATTAATTGCCAAGAAGTACACATAAGAAAGGCAAAAATGTTTGTCGTTGCATACTTTGGTTCCTCAAGTTAACTGGGGTCTGTATGTTGTGCCAACTGACTGGATTATAGAAGATCCAATGACTAAATCACAAATAAATTGCTACTGGCCACCATATACAACGTACTTTAAACTTAATAGTAATAGGGCAATTGAAACAATGGAACAGTCCCATAATAACACCTGGAAGGTGCATGTTATAGAAAAAATCTATTACAAATGTGGTGAGTGTAGGCTAAAGTTATAAATATTTAGCTCTATTCTGCAGGCTCAATGGGTTTACCAATGTTACCAATTTCTAATTTACCAATGTAACACATTGGGTTTCTTATGAGTGGAGAAGGGTTCAAGTTCAAACACGTTCTGTAGGGTTGCTTAAACGTTTAACCTATTAAACAAAATTAGTCAGCCCTAAGATGTAGGTAGTTCACTGATCTTCAAAGTCCTTATCCATAACTGAACACAATGTATGTATTGGTTGGAGATAGTTTCAAAGCAGCTAATGAAAAGCTAGCTGAGGCCAAGTGTACAAATGACATAGATATGGAAAAGGGACAAGGCAAAAGGCTACCGGTACGCCAAACAGTCAACCTAGATACCGAGTTATGTATTGACACAAGCGAGATAGAAGATGAAGCAACATATGACACGAAGTATAAGAAAATTAAGAAAACAGCCTGTTCGACTATTACCACTAATAAAAAAACAGACGTGTCCGTACCAAAGTTTCCAAATGGCAAAGGTGAGCATCTGACACTGAAATACATCTTCCTGACCCAAACAATGCCTCTTTGGCATTTTGAATTAATTGTTGACTTACACTTTAATAAAATATATTACCCGCCTATAACATTTGCTTGAAATCATTAAACAATGGACTACGAATGTTTATGCGTTTAATTAATTAAATCTAACCCTTACATTAATCGTTAAAGCTCGCATATAGTAGTTAGCAACCATGGGACACTTAATATTCAAAATTAACACACATACTTAGTTGTTCAATTATTTTGTATAAACATGTAAAAAGCCCCTTCTGTTAGTTGTCATAAATTAATTGTATATAATGCATGATGGACTAGTAAGCCAAAAATGTGGGCACATAAGAAGAAAATTGATATTATTTAGTACTATCCACCATGTTGTAATCTTTTTCATAATAGGTTGTCGAGACAGACTGATACAATATCTGGCACCCGACAAAGGTCGCCATTGCTGTGCGGAATTTGAAGCTAGAAAACATTTACATTTTGAAGAAGTGGAGTTATTAATTACCCGTCAGTAGTAAGAATACATCCGTCGCATTCTGTGGGTGTATACATAGTTTTGTTATAATGTAGGCTTCTATTGAGTATTACCATTTGTCATTTCACGTTACAGGCAAAATGCAAAGTCTGCATTCTATAGGCAAACGCTGACTACTGCAGCAGCAGGTACACCAATGTAGTTGAGTGTCTATATTTCCTACAAAAAATCCCACAATTTGACACTACACCTAGTATGCTTAAATACGAGATTTGCAACAAAAAACTCGACACCTTCTCGCGGTTTGGCCGTGATAGGGAGAGTTTCACTCCTGAAACTAATGGCGAGCTCTGGTCGTCGTCGGGGAACCCCATCCCTTGACTACCTCCCCGAACGGCGACGACAAAGACAACACGTACGATGATGACACAGACGGAGACGACCACGACGTGGGGGAACCCCTGCCCTCCCCATATGCTTGTGGCTCGTTCTGACCAGCAACAGGCCTGTCCACCTCTTGTCCCCCCGCGTCATCTCTTACGTCCCTCTCTTCGTCTCGATTAGACAAGTTGCATAAAAATGAAACGTAAAGCAATATCCAAAACTGTAATTATTGCTCTGTAGGGGGAGGGGCATGATATTGTTAGTATTATGTTCTTGAACAATAGAATAGGTGGAATCCAGTATTGGAACGTATCCTACACCTGTTAAAAGTACATCTATCAACTCTTTCCATTGGTCTAATGTTGGCTGCAAATTTCGGTATTAGGCTTACATATTCATGTGAGTAAATTTCATAAATTTGTCTTGATTATCCACGTGATAATTCACTAGACTTCTAAATCTTAACGAGGTACCCAACAACTGTCAGAATTTTTATTCGTTTAATATGAGAATGTAGGCCTAGGTAACTACACAAACCTATTATACATATTACACAGGGCACTGATAACTCTACTGTTGAGTGCCCTTAAACAACACTAACTAACTTACATTGTAGTTGCAAATATAATCTTACCAGGAAGTCTACATTTAGCGCCGATATTAATAAAATATAAATAAATAACATATAATAATTTAAATTTAATTTAATTTGTCAATAACACTAGTGATCACTACACAGGCAAGTTCGCGAATGAGTCATAGTGTGGATGAGTCAAACGAGCAATGCATTCTGCCAGCCGCGTTTGACATGTACAAAAACGTGCATAGTCTTGGGGCTTGGTTTTGAATTATGTCAACTTTGTTAAGATTTGATTTAGAGGCCCCTGCATATAAGTGACACCCATAGTTGATTCGAGATCTGACGAGGCTTTTGTAGAGGGTGCAATTAGAATATACGGGTCAGCTCCCCACCAAGTCGTGGTCAATGAGCGTAGGATTTTCATAGCAATGCTACAATGTGCCAGTAGTCTTGTTATATGATGTGATCATGTGGATTTTGTGTCAAAAGTGACTCTTAGTATATTGATGTGACTTGGTCTTGGAATTTGTGAGTTGTTTAGCACTGGACCTATATATGGCTTTATCGTGCGTTTAGTGAATATTATATATTTTGTTTTTTCCAGTGATAGCGGTAGGCCTATATCATTGAGGTTGGATTGGATTTCATTGAGTGAGTCAGAGGTGGATGTTACCGCTGTTTCTAGTTGGTGAGCTGATGTCATTAGGTGGAGGTCGTCAACGAATTGTGTATTTGACTTACGGGTCCGATAGCTGGCCTATATCCGCTGTGTAGATCGCATATAGGAGAGGGCTCAGAGACGAACCCTGAGTATCCCTGTGTTTCCTGTTCTTGAGACTAGGGTCGCTTCCTGATGTTTAACATATATTATTCGGTAGGCCTATATCATTGAGGTTGGATTGGATTTCATTGAGTGAGTCAGAGGTGGATGTTACCGCTGTTTCTAGTTGGTGAGCTGATGTCATTAGGTGGAGGTCGTCAACGAATTGTAGTACTTTGACTTACGGGTCCGATAGCTGGCCTATATCCGCTGTGTAGATCGCATATAGGAGAGGGCTCAGAGACGAACCCTGAGTATCCCTGTGTTTCCTGTTCTTGAGACTAGGGTCGCTTCCTGATGTTTAACATATATTATTCTATTGGAGAGGTATCCCTGGATCCATCTGGTTATATTAACTGGTAACCCAATCTTTTGGAGCTTGTTAATTAGTGTGTGAATTTGAACATTGTCATAGGCTTTTTGAATGTCTATTGTGGTGACTATTAGGTATTTCTTCTGGGCGTAGGCATGTTGAATTTCACTATTGAGTATATTAAGACTATCGATAGTCGAGCGTCCATTTCGGGATCCGAATTGACTTTTGGCGTAGATGTTATTGACTTCTCACCACCAGTCTAGCCTTTTTTTAATTATGCGCTCTAGGACCTTGCACACATAATACACGTAATACATAATGTGAATAGTGAAGCGCTGGCAGATATCATGTGGTCTGCGTGCATCTCCGAGCACTCGTCTCTGGCAAGTTCCCTCACCATCGAAGTGTTGCAGAAGACAACAGTTGTCCTTGCATTGGCCTCGCCTTAAATTACTTCATGGACAAAACGTTGTGGTGGCCCTGGTATTAGCGTCTAACCTACATAGGGGATCTAATTACATTGCCGTAATCAGCAAGAGTTTCTGGTAGCCTCGGCACGCATTTCGCCCTTATTTTAGCAAGAACTTAGATGGTCAATACTTGGAAACCTGCAATTACGAGCGTGATTAAGGAAGGCTGCTGTTAAACATATACCAAGAGGGGATCAGATATAATGTTGTGTTGGTATTTAATTTATAATTTACTGGCAATTTTCATTCGCTGATAACAATAACTTTTAAGTTGTTGTGAACATCTTGTCTATATCACTGAGTTACGTCAATGCGGTTGGATGAGCTCGAGACTATTTCTTTTACAATGCAAAAATGTCAATTTAACCTCTGTCGTCAAATCCAGCTAATTTCCCATACATTCTGTATCACTATCGATCTTCATTTTCTAACAAAAAATGCATGCAACTGAAACATCGACAAATTCGTCTCAGTGTAGCGTATTTCTCGGGCACCGACTGCTGGAGAAATGTTCGACATCATAGGCGTGCGCAGAGATTTTGTAATGGGGGGGCCACAACTCGCTGTACTGTGGCGGCGCATGGACGGGGTCTGGGGCGCAGCCCCAGACGCCGGAGTCGAAATTTATTTGGGTTTAACTTTTTTGGGGGAGGGCTTAAAAACGTATTTGAGAGTAAGAATGACTATACTATGACCCTACTACTATGACACTTAATACCTTTCTATAAAACTATTTTAAAGTGAGATGACGAGAGAAAAAGGTGGGTAAATGATTTGGAAAACTTAGTAGATATTTTTAATTTTTAATCAATAACTTTTAGTGAATTCTCATCGTATTTATGAGATATGATAACATTATGACAATGATGATAACTGTATAACATTACAAACAGAGGCGTCTTTCTGCTGATGTCAGGACTTTGAAATTATCTATAATATCCTCTTCCTTAACCTTTCCACACAACAAATAAAAACACAACAATGACAATTACAAAATATTTAAATTAATTAACACATTTACCTGATCTTCCTTCAGTCAGGCTGGGTTTTATGCTGGGCGCCACTCGGGTATAGAGACACGAGAACTCTTATCTTTTGATTTTTAAATTTAAATGAAGATAAAACAAGGAAATATTATAATGGATGTGCCAACAGGAGCCAAGGTTCTAAAATATTATAACTACAAATTTTTTTATGATCAGTAAGCCTGAGTGACTTTAATGAGGACAGTTTAGCCCCAGAGGCAATTACAGAACATAATGACAATTATTATGTCCCACTTTCAACACAAAATCAAGATAATTCCCTTTTAAACAAAATTACTCAAAAATTACACAAATGTCAAAATGCCTTTTATAATAATGATATTAGTTATTGGTTTCTACTTCTCAATACGTTTTCTGAAGAATTTCAGCAAATTCTAGTCTTTTGTTAAAAGTTAATGTTTTTGGTACCAGTGATAGGCTTAGATTTTTGTTTCCTATGCAAATTAGGTCTTGAAAATAATATAAGTGCACTGTTACGTTACGTGATCACGCTTTCCATTGTAGGCCCTAGTTAGGCCTATACGTAGAATCCTCTGTAGGCCCTAGTCCACACGTAGCCCTGGGTAGGCCTGAAGGTAGGCTCTGGGTTGGCTAGTATTCAGGTGCCAACGGCTGCCCGACGTCCTGGCGAAGTAGGCCCGGAACAAGAAATCGAAGGTGCCAACAGCTACCTGACGTCCCCAATGATGTGTAGTGTAGGCCTTGGGTAGGCCCGAACTCCTCGATTACATGCCTGAGTCGATTGTGTAGGCCTTCTCGCCCAAACAAAGGAAACCCCGGCTCCAAACGAACGTACTGTACGCTCCAATTACCAAGACAGAAGTGCTGGCCGTCTTTCCAAAAGCTTGCGATCTGTGTTCTCGAAGGATCAATCCTGGTTTCCTATTGGTTGAAAACTTGCAAATCACAATTGCAATGCGTACGTGATTACGTATGTTGTTGAATGCGTATGCACCGGCGGCGCATGTGACCTTATGGAAAATACCCAGAGAATAATATTCCGCACATCAGAAATAATGTTTTTGTCCACGATCAGCTGTTTGCGCATTGCCAACTGTTGCACTATAAATGTTTGGTTGGCGGAGGCATTGGCGAAAGTTTGAAATACAATTCACGTAGAAGTTTGACAGTATTAATTATACATTTTTAAAAGAATCGTTAATGTTATTATCTAAAGGCAATAATTATTCAAAACAATTATACAATTTAAAAGGCGGCAAAACAAATATTATTTAAATATCTTTTAAATTGTCTTATATCAGAAAATGCAGTTACAATGTAAACATTCATTTGAGTGACAAATAACTTTTACTTCCTCACACGAATTACGGTTATGTGGAGTGCAAATATGGATAAGTTTTGTTTTATTCGCATTTATAACAAGACTGTAGTCGTGAATCCACATTAGTATGGTATTAAAGTCGGTTTGCATGTAAAGTTCTGCTATTTTTATATTTTTATGCACCGATACAAGAGCTACATCATCTGCATAAAAAAAGCCAAAGAGGAATTTATAATGAATATGCTTCCTCTCCGCTATAGTCTTCTTCTTTCTCGTTCTTATTCTTCGCTCTTTGTTCGTTCGTCGTTCTTATTTAAATCGTACATAGTTGATAAATACCTTGCAACCAATGACTGCTTAATGATACGACCCCTGATTACGCCCTTCAACACTTGGCCAGGACAGTGCCCAACAGCTTCGTTTTCAGTCAATGGCATGCCAGTTGTCACCATGTTGGAAGGGCAACCCGGCCCCTTGTGTTCGGGTTATAAAGGACAACCGTTTGGCGGTAGAAAAACTTGTTTCCCGCCATTGAATTTTGCAACAAGATGCATATAGGTTTCCGCCAGGTTGTTGGTGTCATTGTTTATCAGGCTCTCCGCCTGCACCACCAAGGCGTTTATGATGGTATTTCAACCAATTAAAGAACACATTTGACATGTCTTAGGCTGTTGCATATTCCACTTAATTAGCATGAGAAAAAATATAAACACTTACAAAATATATATACATATGGCACATACGCATGACACGATAAACACACCCTTTGACTACCTCCCCGACGGCGACGACAATGACAACACGGACGGATGATGACACAGACGGAGACGACCACGACGTGAGGGACCCCTGCCCTCCCCATACGCTTGTGGCTGGTTCTGTCCAGCACAGGCCTGTCCAGCCCTTGTCCCCCCGCGTCATCCATTACGTCCCTCCCTTCGTCTCGATTAGCCAAGTTGCATAAATATGAGACGTTAAGCAATAGCCAATCAATCAAAAAACGATAAGCACAAATTATTGAGATAATGGCAAATTTAAAACTTTCACTTTATCACACTTTATTTGTTAGTCTTCCGCATCACTAATATCACTGTACCTAGGGCTGAAGTACTGCTCTCCCGTCAAGTATGCCTCCTCGAACTTCGCCAACGCCTCGCGGTCTGTGGGCCCCGAATTGGACACTTTCTCTCTCGTCTTGAATCTACAATTTCAGGCAATAAACAGTTCAAATGAAATCTGCTAATTTCTTCAACCATTTTACTTGTCCAAAACACGTCGTCTTGCTCGATGACTGCACAAACATGTCTTTGGTAATCCAGACGACGAAGTAACAATATTTACGACGCTTAATGTGCAGTTGACCTTGGATTTGGTACATGCAGTTGTAATCTGGCTTCAACTGCAGGGAATCCTTCACATGAATGAGATAATTGATCTTTTTAGTGTCAAAGACTTCTTCAGGTGTCAATAACTAGTGCTAGCAGGACATTTCACTTCACAATGTGATCGTCTCCAATTAAGCCGTCAGGGGATACACCGAGATAAGGATGCTCAGGATCGATAAACAAGCCGCACTGTAGAACCTTGACATTCCATTCTGTCTCAACTGGGCAATCGCCTGTGGCTCCTTGTCTATGCCCCATTGAGTATCTTTTCAACATTGAAAATAAGGTTTTCTGCGTTATTTGACAAACGATTCACAGCTGACATGATCTCTTGTAACATTCCAATCTGTGGAAGTTAAGTTAGGAGATTAGTTTCACCAGGCATCACAGAAGTAGCTACCTCTCTCGGCACAGTGGGAGTGATCGCCGAAATTATGGCTCGTACCATTGATGATGTCCCTCTGCAGTTCACGAATCTGACATGGAAAAGTGTGTCTTGCTATCTTCGATGTTCAATCGCCTTAGTGACCGAACTGTAACGCGCATCCACATTGCCCTAACTGTATGGCGGAGTTCAGGTGTCCCAACACCTTTTTTCAAGCACATTTCATGGACCTGCTTAATGTAATTTCTGAGCAAAAAAAGAGGGAAAAAAAATTTAAAAGACATTTTATCTGATGAATCTAAAGATTTAAAAATAACATGTCATTATATAAGAGAATACGGGCACTGATAACCTTAGTGTTGTGTGCCCTTAAACCCTAATAACTAACTAACTAACTGAGCAGGTGATTGCGGCACTCAAGCTTCTTAACAAGAAAGTTGGGCCCGTAAGGCAGTGCTTCAATGAGCTTGCGGTGGACGCGCTGTCTCCGTCGCTAATAAGCCGGTCGTACTTCACCCTTCAACGATCGCGGCCGCCTCCATCCCTGTAGAAAGTCCCACTTCCAATTTTGGAAACACATATGATCTGGAATGCCTGTCGTACTGAATTGTCGTTTGTGATACTCACAGAATGAGAAATATTTATTGCGGACACTAATAAATAAAACCTTGCGTGTACGGTATCCTACGATCACAGCAACTCCCGACGCTGAATTGTTGTTAGTTATATTATGTTATTATATTATTGTTAGTTATAGTTATATTATATTATGAAATAAAAATTAACTTTAATTCACCTGGAGAACTTCATTAGTTATGAATGCAACATATGCCTCGTATTTGATCGTTATGTACAATTTAATTTAACCTTAAATCACGTTTCAAGCCATCCAACTTGATACATTATCCAAAAAAAATATCGCCTCTGACAGCTGGGGCTTTTCCCCAGAGCCCAGTATCACCGCATCATCTCTTGCGAATGGAAGTCCTACTTCACAAGTTTATCTTGCATGCATTTGTCAAGGGTTGACTTTTAGTGCTCCCCATGTGCACCTAGGCCAATGCTTTTCCACTGCCATGGGACTATGCCTTCATTCATGAAGTAGTGTGAGTAGTGTGCATGGCACCCTAGGCAGGCCACGCCCCCCATTGTTCTTTTTTAATTATGCAAATTTTTTTAATTGCCCAATTAATTATTCATATTTTTTAATTATTCACATATTTTTTAATTTCTAATTTTTAATTATGAATATTTAATTTTTTAATTATTATTTTTATTTTTAATTATGAATTTTTAATTTTAAGATGGCAAATGCTACACAAGAGTGTGATAACTTTAACATAATTTTTTTTTCAAATCTGTCGAGACTTGTTTTGTTGCAAGGTTGAGGGTGGTAAACTAGAGTGTGACGACTTTATAACCTAAGTTTTGTATTTAATTTGAGGTGGAGCATCGCTCATGTCCTTCCTGTATGAGACTGGACCGAGACTGGACCGATTTGAGGTTGACTTGCCTAAGACCTACACACACCATTACGTTGTCGGTGCGCAGAAAGTAGATGCGCAGTGGGTTTTTTTCGCCCATGTACCATGCGATAATTTAATATTTTCAAAAAATGCACCTTTGAAAATAGACGGATGAAGCTGTACTTAAACCCCCGGCCGTCTATGCCAAACCTCGCCACTCTAGCCAGGCACCTGAAAGGGTAAAGGGTTAGAGACAAAATGCACCAGTAACCTAGGCAGACGTGCTTGACGTAGCATGATGATGTCGTTTCAAACTTGGGTGACGTCAAAATACACAAAACTTGTCAAGACATGTATCAAGTGTGTGAAGATGAAGGACTGGGAATCATGGTATGCCTAGGGTGAATAAATTTAAAAAGTCAAGACTTATTCATGTATATATCATAGTTTTCTATTTTTATTTAAAAACAATGTAGTTATGGTATGGTGCTTCGAGTAGTAGGAAGGATGAGGAAAGTAGGAGTAGTAGGATGATTTTGATTCACATTTAAAATAAAAAATAGAAAATAGAAATAAATTAATATTAAAATTAAAATTAATATTAATATACTTAATTAAATAAATAAAATACTTTATTAAAAATAAATAAAATTAATTAATTAATTAAAATAAATAAATACATTTTAAAAATTACCCCTCCATAGCGACAGGGCGCATCACGTCGGAGGGCTCGTTGGGGGTGCAATTTAATGTCATGCACATACAGTTCTGTACCACAGTTTTTAAGAGTTGGTTGTTTATATCACCCGCCCTGGTACGCATGACCAGTTTTACCTGGCCATACGCCTTGCGAAGGAGGCGAGTCAGACCCTTTTCGGCCACCAGCATAATAGCGTCAAAGCGCTGCTGATGGCCGGAATCCTCCTCGGCCTCCTCAGCCTGTCATAGGAGGGCATCAATTTCTCCTTGCAAATTTTCCAATTCATTTCCTAGTCTCACACGCTCAGCCTGCACTGCTGTTACCCTTTCCGTCTCTTCTTCCGCTTCTAGAGTGCGCCGTACAGAGTACAATTTCAGGCGAGCTAATGTTGTTGTTACAGCAGCAATAACTAAATTAGCGTGAGCTGAAGGTGTCACATCTTCTGTGTTCTCCGTCCAAGTAACAATATTTTCTTTCCGTCGAAGGATCGCAACTCGTCACTTCGTTGCGAGGATTGCCAATGATTTCCACCATTTCCTCGTAGGTGTGGACAATTTTGTGCTTTGTAAGGTCACTTCTCTGTCCAAATTTTCCCCAAAAATAATTGAGCTTTAAATTTTGGCCAAAGCACAGAGTCCAGGGTTCGACTTTATGTTGGCGGGGTCAAGTTTCACACCCTCTCGTTCTTCAAACATCTTAACATAGGCATCTTTGTCATCTGCTGTAAGACACCATGATGGCCAATCATTTGCTTCTGCCTTAAGTTTTAAAAATGTATTAACATATTATACAAAGAGCCCTCCTGCTTTTGTAGTAGGGTCATATTGTACAGTCTTGAATTGCCAAATCTCGTTATCTGAGTTTATACCCTATTTGCAAGACCGTCGTGACTTCATCTGCGATCCACGTCCCAGTTATAGCTCTGCGGTCTGCATCTTTGTGTGGACACTCTGTTGTAACTGATTTTTCACTACACTCATGGCAGAACAAGAAGTTTATTGTCTGTTTTCTGAGGTGAAACCGGATGGTACAGGGTTTTGGGGGGTAGAATTGTACATTTTTTTTACCCCCTCCACCTTATTGATGTTGTTCATGTCATCTCTTACAAGCTTTTGTATTCAACCTTTATTTATATTGTCGGATGACCGGTAGGATATTTTCCACACATATTTGTTGCGGGATACAATAGACAAACATCAAAGTAATGAATCTTCTCGCCAGGCTTTACTTTGTAATATGTTTTCGTACTGTTTGAACGGCCCCCGTAAAACGCATGGCGTGGATTTAATGGCTCTTCGTGCCTTCGTGGATGCTCTGCCAGATACTTTTTAATCTGTGGATTTCTTTCTTTCATAGCATTGAATTGGCACTCCCAATTTTAATGACTTTGTAGCCTGCGGCGCGAAGAGTTTTCAACTTTATGGCGAGTGCCTTCTGAAATACCGGTAGATTAGAATATTACACAGTATTTATACTATAATAAGGTTAAATACATTTACCAGTTTGAATGAAGTAAGTAGCCATTTGTAACATTTGGTCTGCTTTATTACATTGTCTTTTCTCCTCTGTTGCAACTCACTGCCCTGTGAATCTGCAAGGTCTCATGAATACTACATCTCTCTTTTCCTTAAAATTGGTTTAGTTAAATTTAGTTTAAAATTTAAAATTTAAAAAAATACAACAAATAGTATAGACACATCGAGAACAATTATTTTAATTTTACTACGTTTTTCCATAGCGGAGAGGTGGATACTTAATACGAGCTGAACGTCGTAGGTCTGGAGTGTCTTCTTTCACTTTGCCATCCACAGGTTGTCCTGGTTGTGGAACCGCCGTTGTCGTCTCCATCAACGAGCAATCTACGACGGAAGATTCTTCAGGCAAGGCAAGTGGAGGCTGGACGAACTTCCTCAGCTGGGACACATTTCGTTGGAATCGGTCTCCTGTAGGGGACAGGATAGTAGCGGAGTTTCCAGTTTTAGATGTCACCTGAAACTCAACTGGAGAGAATGGGGTCGACAACTTTGAATGGTTTCTTCTCTCAGCAATACTAAGTCCCCCCCGCAACATCTGAGGTAGCAGCGTGCCTTGATTCATTTGCATAGCGACTTGTAGTAGCTTTTCTTTCAGCGTCGCGGTCTCGTACGGCAACATCTAGTTTACTCCTACACCCTAGAGATGGAACTTTGTCCCTGAGCTCTCTATTGAACATCAAGAATGCAGGAGTTACCCCAGTAGTGGTATGAGGTGTAGTTCGGTAAGAAAAAGAAATTCATAGAGAGCATCCTTTAAGTCTTTTCCTTCTGCATTTGCAATACGAAGACATTTCAAAAGGGAGCGATTCTGTCTCTCCACCTCACCATTCGCCTGAGGCCATCTTGGTGTGGTGCTGACAAGTTGTATACCATTGTTTATGCAGAATTCTCTCATATCGGAGCCTGCAAAACTCCTAGCTTGGTCTGCACGCAAAGTACAGGGCAAACCATAGCGAGCAAAAAATGATTTTAAGCATTGAAATGGTAGATTCAGCAGTAATGGATTTTGTGAAAATTGCTTAAAATACCTACTGTAGTAGTCGATAATCACAAAAATGTACAGTCCTGATTGAGAAGAGAGCGGTCCAAGGTAGTCCATGGCCAGGTCTTGCCATGGTCCATCGGGAAGGCTGGTAGCGGTGACCGGCTCAGGAGGGTCAGGCTGGCTGACCAGTTGACATCCCCGACAGGAACGAACTAGCTTCTCAACCGCAGTGTCAATGGTTGGCCACCAGACTTTGGAGCGAATGCGTTGCTTTGTTTTTACTATTCCTTGGTGGCCCTCGTGTGCAAGAGAGAGTGCCTGGTCTCGCAATGACGCTGGTTATGTAGAGTCTGGTGCCTCTAAGAACAACACCATCATAAACACAAAGTTCAGTTTTAATTATTTCAAATCTCTTCAACTCAACTGGCCACCGTTCAGTTTGAATGGCTTTTACCAAGTCTTGAACATGTGGATCGGAGGCAGAAACTTCTTGGATCTGTTCAAACGTCATGGCTCGCGGCACTGCCAGGTGAGCCACACGTCTCACATAGAGGTCTTCCTTCCCTTTTGACTTCGGTGTTTCTGTAATAGGTATCAGTCGGGAGAGTGGGTCGGCTGTATTAGTTTTTTCCTGGCTTGTACACCACATGGTAATTATAGCACTGAAGGCGAAGAAACCCAACGTTCCAGACGAAGCGCATGGCTTTGAGCGCTCGGAGAAAATGAACTCTAAAGGACGGTGGTCTGTTATCAACTTAAAAGGCTTACCACCGTAAATGTAGTAATGGAACCTCTCACATCCCCACACAATACCTAAAGCCTCTTTTTCTGTGTGGCTGTAACGACACTCGACATCAGTGAGAGCTCGACTTGCGCACTCAACAATGCGGTGGCAGCCATCCTGTTTCTGGTAGAGTATAGCAGCAATTGCGTACGGTGAAGCGTCACAGACCACGTATGTTTCTGAATTTGGATCAAAGTAGGATAGAATTGATGCAGAACATAATTCATGTTTTAAAGTATCTAGGGCTTTCTGTGCATCCAGAATCCCATTTGAATGACCTGTTTTTACATATCAGATCTCTGATTGGCTTAGTGATATTAGAATAATTTGGTATGAATCTGGCATTGTAGCCAATGAAACCAAGCAAGCTTGAAGCTTCTGCAGATGTGGAGGGGGGACGCAATTCCTGAATGGCCTTCACCCTGTTATGCAGAGGTCGTAATCCCGTTGACGTCAAAGATGTGGCCACGGTACTTTACAGAAGTTTGAGCAATCACACACTTTTGTAAGTTGCACGTGAGACCGCGCTCAGCAAATCTTTGGAGTAAGGCATAAAGACGCTCGTCGTGCTCTTGTCTGGTCCTCCCGGTCACTAGAAAATCATCAATGTAAACATCGACTCCATCTAAATCACTGATAAGACTCTCCATTATACTTTGGAACATTTCTGGGGCGCAATTTATACCAAAAAATAGAACTTTGTACCTGTATAACCCCTTATGAGTCGAGAAAGTAGTAATATCACGAGAGCGTTCTGTAAGTCGTATTTGATTGAATGCCTCATTTAGGTCTAGAACGCTGAAATAAGTTACTCCATGTAGTTTACTAGTCAAGCTTTCTAAAGTAGGAATTGGGTGTCGGATACGTTGAATTCGTATATTGGCTTTACGCATATCGATGCAAATCCTTGGACGACCATCTGGGCGGTGTAACACGACTAATGGGGATACTCCCTGGGAACTCGGTTTTGTGACTTTCTCAATCCGGTCACTATCTAGCTTTATCTTCAGATCTGCCTCAATCTCATCATATTGCTGGACTGAGTGTCGCCTCAGTGGCTGGATCTCCGCAGTTATGTTGTCATCGATCGTAAAGTCCAACTCATAATCTTTAAGGGTGCCAACACCTTCGAATATCTGTGGAAAATCAACTTTGATTTGAGTCTTCAAATCCACAGACGGAGGAGATGGAGGTTGAGAGAACAGAGGTAACACAACAGCTGGCGTAACTGACCCTGTAGTTGTAGACTCCTTTGAAATTGTAATGGGACGCGCGAAATCGTCTTGAACCTGCAGGCCAACCTTGAGCACCTTCAAGGCTTTGGCAGTAGTCTCACCTAATAGTGGGGGGCCAACCCCTTTCACCACATAGAAATCAGCAGTTGTCTCAAATTCCCCAATCCTGTAAGTAGCTCTGTTCTTTGTTATGACGTCTAATGGACAAGGATTGTTGTATGAGTAAAGTTTCTGGTTTGACTGAATAGTCTTATATGTAAGGCCCATAGCAAGACTCTTGTTCCAAGTATTCTCATCAAGCAAGTTACACGTGGCACCATGTCAATCAAATGATTAACGCGTACGCCACCCACCAAAACATCCACATAGTTTGTATCGGAAGGTTTCTCGTCCACATGACAGACAACATAAGCGCGATCAACAAGTGAGTCATCAGATGCAGAGTCCTCGTCAGCAACATTGTCGAACTTTGTGGCTCCGATGTGACCTTGGATGTCCATTTCCACGGCTCAGCTCGTCCTGACGCAGCTTTAATTGGCTTGTGTGTTTTGTACTCAAATTTTTCTTGCGTAAACGACAGACAGAAAAGAAATGCCCCAAATTTTTCCGCAAGCATTGCATGTCTTCTTAAGGGCTGGACAAACTGGATCATTTGCCATATGACCTGTAGAGTCACATCTGTAACATTTCCCAGCAATCTGGGTCGAAACCCTTTTTAACAGTCAGGGACGTGGGCTGTTCCATTAATTTTGCTTGGTCCTCTGCTGTCTCAAGAGTGCGGGCCAACTCCTCTGCTTTCTCGACAGTTAGGTTGTCTCCAACTTTCAGTAGTTCCCTACGAAGCTGGTTATTCTTGGAATTGAAAATAAGCATATCCAACAACTTCTCACTAGGATCAGTAAAGTTACAGTTTTTAATTCTGACTCTTAGTCTTGTCAGATACTGACACGAACTTTCATTGTCGCCAGGCATCAATTGGTTGAAAAGAAAACCCCTCATAATGTTACTTTGGCGGGGAGCAAAATATTTTGAAAAGAGCATGAACCATGAATGTATATTCATCTCGATCTGTACTGTCATGGGGTGTGGTAGGTGTAGCTGAGGCGAGCGGTCTGCAGAGCAGCTTCTGAAGCATCGGCGGTCGCTTTGGCTAAAGTAGCTTCTGACCTAAGGTTTGAATTTCCCGGGTCAGCTGTTGAAACGAGTAAAAGTTCCTCGAATTTCCGCCGAGTGGCGCTAGCCGAGGATTCCAGTTGTGATACCAGGCCTAATATGGTAGCAGATGGGAATCCACAACCAGCCACATCGTGTGAAAATGAAACATTTGCCTCGGGCAAACTCTGCCAAACATCCAAACACCTTCACCCGCATAGAAAAGCAAAGTATTTTTCTTTTCAGAAGGTTTTAACTATATCTTTGGCTCCGGCGTAAAGCTCAAAATTACGTAACCAGCTTGTCCATCGCAAGCCTACCGAAGTCTCAAGACCATGAATCTCAAACGGGTGGTAGCCCATTTTTTAAACTCATATTGCAGGAGAAGTAAGTAACGGAATTTTCATGTACGAACCTGTGTTTTATCACTCGTCGCCACTGAAATACCGGTAGACTTAGAATATTACACAGTATTTATACTATAATAAGGTTAAATACATTTACCAGTTTGAAGAAGTAAGTACCCATTTGTAACTTTTTGGTTGTTTTTATTAATTGTCTTTCCCCTCTGTTGCAACTCACTGCCCTGGGGAATCTGCAAGGTCTCATGAATACTACACCTTCATTGCGATTATTATGTCTCAGGGTATCTTTTTTTTAAGGCTGTATCTTGCTGGGGAAAACATTTTTTAAACATCCATGGAAAAACCCCTTGGACCTAAATACACAATTTTCTTATCAGGAGCTCAAAAACCATCACTTGTACTCCCTGTGTACTGTAAAATTTAAATTGCGATTTATTTAAAACAGATAAATTAAAGTACTGACCTTTATTAACCCTAGTAAAGACTTAACAATTAAACCTCCGTGTGATCTAGTGACAAATTTTGAACGATATACTGTAAGTTTCTTACTAAAACCATGTTGAAATCACCTAGATTCCTAGATTCCAAATGGAATCGAAATCATCCCTAATACAATAGATAGTCATTAACATAAAAAGAGCCTTTAAGTTTCGCTGGGAAACACTCGCTTCCTGCTCATTTAAAATAATATTTTGCCTTACCTCCCATTCAATGCAGTTGTTGAAATTCTTGTCTGCCTTATTTTTAAATTTTAAAGGGGGAGTCAAGATTTTGGGTGTGTGCGAAACGAGAAGTATAGAGAGAGGAATTAGTGATGGGGGAAGGTATTTTTCAGCAGGGCCTGAGATATGTTTTATGATTTTTTGGGTTTAGTAAATTTAGGGGTACGGATAGGCTTTATGAAAAAGGGGAAAGGTTTTTTTTGGGTTTTAAAAGGGTTCTTAGAGTTTTTTTTGAGAGGTTTTGACAGTCGGGAAAACATGATGATGATTTGCTTTTAACTTTAACAAAATTTGTGAAATCTGGCTACTTTTTTTTGGGGGTTTGGGTGTGGATTTTTTAAAAAACGATGTTGGTGAGGGTGGAGTGCGATGACGGGGAATGGGTTTTAAAAAGTGCTTTTTTGCGCTTTCTGATCTCACGACTGGGTATTTTGCTCACCCTCCGTAACTTTCTAGGTCTAAATTGTTGGATTTCTTCAGGTTTCTCTTTTTTGAAGCTTTTCCCCAATCATCTAAAACAGTTTATTGTGAAATTTTTATGAAAACAACCTTCTGCATTTTTCCCTTCCCACAAAAAAAATTTAAATCTAACTAACTTTTTGGGAATTTGAATAACTAATAAATTGAACTAAAACAATACATTGATAACTATTTTTAAACTACATTGTTTTTTTTAATTCTAGCAACAAAATAATTAATCATCTGGCATCATCAGATAGGGACATCCCCCATGAAGACCCTTTCCTTTTTCATAATGTTTTAATTCCCTTTTAGAGTAGGCCCCTATACCAACATTCAAAACACTTTACAGGTTATGGAAAATCATCATGTTTTTTTCCCTACATAAAAAATAAAGGCTATGTTTTATGAGTAATCCCAAACTTTTTTTTAAAGGGATTGTAATATCTTTTGGGAAAAAATCGTTTAAAAAACTAAAATTTTTTTCCTAGACAAAATGATAAAAGGGGGGCAATTAATTATATAGTGAAGGGCCTACTTCCCAAAATTTGTACTTGATTTAAAGCGGCCCACTTTTTCCATAGGGCCCGCATCTCCTTTACACTCCAAAATTGGCGGCCGCCCTGAAAACCTCTTTTTTTTCATCGAATATTGGGGCCAATAACACATTTGAGTTCTTTTGTGCTTGCCACGTGAGACTTTTTGATTTTAATTTTTTCGTTCCCCCCAAAATGTTAAGTTGTTTTAAAAAACAAGCCCTGACCCCTTATGGAAAACTCTAGATATTTTAAAAAAAAACATTAGAAATACCACCAACAAAAACGCCAACCACCCATGCATATAAGATACGACAAAGCAAATTTCCTAGTGAAAATTTTAGCACATACATCACTAAAAAAAGGGGTTTGAGTAATCGTCATCTGAGCGTCACGTCATCAAAACAATAAAGACATTCTTCAAAGCATCCGATCCACGCGAGACTGTTTACTAGCTACGCCAAAGAAGTACACGGATCTCGGCAAAAAAACAAAAAAAAAATCCCCGGGGCGAAGACTCAATACCAAATATCGTACTAAAAAACTTTTTAAAGGAAGTGCCAAAATAGCTTTCACAATATTTTTTAAATCACATACTAAGACCTTACTTCCCACAATTTGGGAAAACAGAAAAGGTTTTTTGGAATTTCCCAAACCCGGGCAAAAGCCCAATCAATTTCCCACCAACTATAGACCCGAGTTTACTTTCCAGCCTCAGCAAAATATTTAAAAAAATTGTTCTTATACGATAAACAAGCTGTAGATGAAAAAAGATTTTAATTAAAGAGAAATTTTCGGTTTCCGAAAACACCATCCCCTACGGCGCAATTAATACTCTCACTGAGCACTTTCAAAAAAGTTCAACGAAATCACACCAGGCATGCTTCTTCTTATTCGAAAAACTTTGATACGTGTGGCAAACGCCTCTTTTTTTTAAATGATGGGATACTTTTTCCAAAATTTATCTTATCTTCTCATCAATCTACTTAACCAATGCCCTTTTTCTATCTTTAAAATAAAAAACAACCAAACGCCCCAATTGCAGCGGGATGGCTCGTTGGTCTTATGTGGGGCTCTTTGGGTTTTTGGGGTTAGCTTACTGCTTCCAATGCAGTAGGTCCAGGTTTTCGATTCCCGCTAGAGTCGAAGTTTTTTAACTTCTGTTTTGGATTTAAAGTCCATCAGTTTTGTCTTATGATTTTGAAAACGTGACTTTGGAGCCGTCCTAGAACGAAGCACATAAAAAAATTTTTCAAGTTGTTCTAATGGGCCCTTGTTGTTTTCGGGCGTTGATTCGGGGGTTTTTTCGCACTGTCCATACCACGATTGCTATTTTCCTTTTAAAAAATACGACTTTGGTTTTATCGTCCTCGTCGTTTGGGTGGGGCCTCGGGTTTGGCTTGGTCGTTTTGATTTAAAGCCCCCCCATAAAAATCTTTATAACTTAGTGGGTAACTCTAAAAAAAAAATTTATTTATTTTATTTTTTTTATTTAGTACCGAAAGGGTCCCTTTTGGGCCCAACCATTTCTCATGTACATTAACGACTTTCACGCATACTACCTTTTTAATTAGCCTTTTCCCCGAGACACCGGATCTACACCTCGTTTCGTCCAGGAGCGATACAACGCGGCTAAACTGGCAATCATCAGCTCAGAAGATACTTCCATAAATGGAAAAAAAAAGAAAAACGCCGCTAAAACTTCGGCGATTTTCTACCAAACGAAGACCCGTGCCAAACCCGAAGAACCTTTAAGGGCACCCCGGTTGAATGGTCAAGATTGGCAAATATTTTGGGCGTATATGGGGACCCAAAAACTCACATTCACTCACACATAAATCATAAAATACATAAACCTACGCCTAAAATGTCAAACTCTACCGCTTCTTAAAAAACAGCAAGCCTACAAAAAAAATAAACCCCTTTTTTACACCATGGTCACCCGGGCCCAATACTGTGACCAGCACCAGTGTGGATTTTAACATGAAAAACAAACTTAAAAGGGGCAAAAAACCCCCCAAAAAATTTTTTTTTACCACTTGATCTATAGCACAATACTACACTAAAATGACATTTTAAAAAAAATTAACGTGTAACTGTGTTTTAAACACAATTTTTTTTAATTTTTGTGACCAGAAATTCGCAAAAATTTTGGGTTTTGGGAAATTTCTAAATCGGCAAAAACCTGCTTCTTTTTTGGTCCACATAGATACTTGAGCATGTACCATCTAAAATCCCCCTTTATAACAGTGTCTTGAAATTTGTCCCCAAAAAACCTCAAAAACAAAAAAAAATATGCTTTCCCAAAATCACACCCCGTCTTGGTAATCACTATTTGCCGAACTATTGCCCAAAATTAAAAACAAAATAAAGAAAATTTAAAAAAATGGGGTAGAGTGCGCCAATATGGCCAAATATTTTTTTGGAAAAAAATCCTCCAAGGTCACGGGGCTAAAGATCGCCCCCAGGCTTTTTCTTATGGGAGTTTTTTGCCGATGGGACCTAGCCGAAAAATGTCATGTTTACAATTTTTTGGGAGGTCATGGGGGGCCCCAATAATTTTTCTTTTAAATTGTTTAAATTCATTACTAGTTAGCCTAAATGAAATTTTTTTTTTGATTTAGCGGTTAAATCCCCCTTTTAAGAAAGAAAGTTGTGAAAAACATGTGCATCCGTATGATTGGGAACACCCCCAAATTTACACGTATATCAGTAATCCACGATATGCTCAAACTCCCTACAATCTTTGCTTTGATATAAACTCACGGAAAAATTCTCCCAAATTTTGCGAAAAAAATACCTCAACAGCTAATTCAGTTTTAGGACAAAACTATTCTTTCATACCATTAAGCATATAAGCACAAAATTTCCTAAACATATGCTCAAAAAAATAATTTCGCCACTGATTTTTTTCGTTTTTATCTTTTTTTAATCATACTTGTGCCAATAATGCGTCACGCCTGTGGGGTTTTTTTTTTACTCTCCAATTTTTAAAATTCCCCCAAATTCAAATAGTTTATGCTTTATTTGCAAATACTTGGTTTTTAAGTAAAATTCGGATCCCCACTAATCTTTACCCTCTCGAGAAGATAAAAAAAGAAAAAAAAATTTATTGAAAAAAGGGGAAATTTTTTTTTAGGAATTATTCCATTTGTAAAGGAACTTAGGAAACGCCCGATTTCCTTTTTTTTTAGGGGAAAACTTGAAAACTAAAAACTAGTTCCATCTTTTAAGGAATTTCCCCAAAACTCCTTGTCTGTTCAACCCGCTTGCCCCCCCGCAAAATTTTTGGGGGTTGAAGGACTACTGAAACAAAACGGGGACAAATTTTTTTTATTTCATATCTCATTTTATTTTTTTTTTATGTTTTTGATTTCTTATTCCCACCAACAACGAGTTACCTCCACAAGGCGATTGGCATTACATAAAAAAAATAAATACAAAAGCAAAAAAATAAAACCAATAAGGTATTCGCGCCCTAAAAATGATATAAAAAATCAAACAAATATAAAAAATTCTCGGCGCACAAAAGAACATTTCTAAACGAACACAAATATAAAGACATAACGATTACAATTTTTTAAAAACTCAAGAACATATTTTGAAGATAACTTTTTTAAAACTTGAAAGTTTAGATGAACTTGACTCAAAATATCCGAAAAGTTGAACTTTTAAACACTGAAAAAGTTTTCTAATAAAGCACCTATTTTTCCCGGGAAGCAATCGTGGCTGCAAACAAATGAGTGCAGATAACAAAATAAAAAGAAACCAACTAGTGTTTACTAGAGCTGTGAAAACGTCCCAATTCAAACTTAAACTTTGATAAATCATTTTTACAATCTAAAAGTAGAATAAAAAAAAATGCCAAAGGATTTTACTTCCCTATAAACAATGACTAAAAAATGGTTTTTTATTTTTGTTTTACAAGTAAAAAAGACTGTGCGTACCTTTTGCAGCTGGTGCTGCTCCTTGCAATTCTTGATCTGAACTTTGAGAAAAGAAAAATTAAAGATCCCCCCCTAAAAATGAAAAAAAATACATGGTCATTAACATGAAAAACAATGTCTTGGGAAAAAGCGAAAACCCCAAAAAACCTGAAGGATTGTGCGTGAGCATTTTTTTAAAAAAATTGTTTTGTGGAGGCGGGATGAGAAATTTGTACGAAACTGTAACATAAAAAAAAATGTAAAATGATAAAAAAAATGAGATATAATACTGATATATGATTAAATTACATTTCATTTATTTTACATCATTTTCTAATCTCATATCAAAAACATGTCAGAAATTTATTTTTAAATTTTTTATTTCCTCTAGTGTGCAACTCTGTGATTTTTCCCTTCCTTTTAAAAAAAAAAAAAAAATGCGTTTGGGGGAACGGCCAGGGGTGTCTTCCCAAGTGCCGCTTCCCGTTCCTAAACCTATTTTCCCCATCCCAATCATTTCTCCCTGTGATAAAGCCCATGTTACAAAAGGAGTTTTCCCTTTGCTTCATTATTGAAAATACAAAAAGGGTTTTGTTGGCCTTAGGGTAATTGATTTATTCCCCAAGGCCAAAAGTGAATATAAAATTATTTAAGGAAAGGAGGGGCCGTTTTTGGGCCAAAAGGAAAAAGTAATTGTTTTTTCCCCCTAAGGCCTAAGTTTTCGTTTGTAATGTTGGGTTTTCTCGTCTAGACTAAACTGCTGTGGGAACTTTCTGAAAAGGGGCCCCGTTGTCTGAGGGTTTTTTTTAATTTCACCCTGGTCCCTCAGACGGGGGCGTATGTGGGCTTTAGGGGTACAGTTTTTTATGTTTATACTGGCCTGACTGGACGATGAATTAAAAGAATATAAAACTCAGTTCCAATTATAAATAATAAATGGTTTTTAAAATAACAATTTAAAAAAAAAAATTAATATAGGTTTTTATTTTGTTGGGGCTTATGACTGACTTTGTTTTTTAAATTTGACTGGTTTTACAAAAACTTTAAAAAATTTACAAATTGTGAAAATGCAAAATTAAATTATAGATGAAATTAAATTTATTGATTATCGGAATTAAATTTATTTTATGATTTATTGGTCCGTACGTAGGTACTAACATTAGAAATAAACAAACATAGGGTAAAACAGTTTTAGGGGGAAATTTTCAAATACAGATTTATTGTTCTATTTTTTTTCAAAAAACAGACCTCCAGTATGTCAAAAAACTGGAAACATTTGATATGTGTCTTTAACCTCCTCAGCTCAAAGATCTACAGACTCAAAAACTGGGCTGATAAAAAAAGGCCGCTTATGAACATATTCATACAGCAATGCAAAAAAGGCAAAATCAACTTGTTCCCATTTCATGGCCTTTATTTATTTACAAGTGTTGCTTGTGAAGTAAAAAGCGTCATTTTTAGTTAGTCCTGTAAAAAAAAATCCCGAAAATTATTCTGCGAAAAAGAGTGTCTCACATGAGCCTACTACTACTTCAAAAAATAACCACAACCAATTCATTACACAATAAAAGCCTGCACCCCTGTCTTCATCCGATTGAAAAACTTCAATCCCTTGTTGCAGCTTCGATGTGACCTCCCGCCCCGCACCTTTTTCTATAACTGTTTGGCATAAACCCCTCGCAACGTACAGGGCCGGGGAACGCGCTGCGAGTTGTGGTGTGACGTCACCTAGTGGGCCCACTTGCGTTGCTCGGTAGGAGACACCCTACGGATACTCGCCGCACAGATCCCCCCCAAAAGCCATTTGCCCGGGAATAATTGTTTAAAATTTTTTTCTTTTTCGATATTGTTTGTTATCAAATCTTTATATGCAAATAAAGTTTTCCCCTGCGACCCCCCTATTACTACAATTAATAAAAGATTACAAAAGTTGTTTTTTTTTTAAAATAATTTTTTCAACAATTGGTTTTTTCCAAACAATTTTGCTACATAAATATTAAAGACCCCCACTCGTCAATTTTTTTGTCAGGGATCGCAAAAAAGGGGCAGAACTAATAAGTTTGTATCAAATTTCATTAGAATAAAGCAAATTTTTATTTTAATTTTAGTGAGTATTTTTTTTCTAGTTTTGGTTAGAAAATAAAAAAGCAGAGTGCTTTAATACGTTTCAATTTTATCTTTATTGTTTTCCCTTTCGTGGCTAATTAGCATTAATTTGATAACACCAGTTCGTTCAATAAAAAAATGAAAAACTGCCAATATGGGTTCAAAAGAAAATTATTAATGCGGTGGATAAAAATGTTGATATTATATTCAAAAACATGTTTACATGCTGTGTATATTATGTTTATTAATAAAATACAAAAAATTTTTTATGTTACTCCGTGGCTAAAGCTGGGTGTGCTGACAAAAAAGCGAAGATATTTTATTCCCCTTTTTTGATTTTTTCATCTAATAAAAAATTTAGAAAAAATTGGATTAAAAAAAAGGGCACAGCAAACAGTGGTAATCCCCAAATACTGCACCCTCTTGTGATTCAAATGTGTGGTAAAAATTCACAGCGAGTGACTGCATAAACTCAGAACAAATTTTCGAAAAAGGCAAAGGCAAATATGAGATGAAAACTGAGAGAAGAAAAATCTTATTTTCCAAGTAATTTGGATAGACAAATGTAAATTATGTCTTAGGTCTTTGACGAAAAGAAATTGCTGCACTTAAAGGTGCACAAAAACTGGAGAGGTTAACAGGAAATTTTTTAATTATTAATTTTTTTATAAAAGTTTATTTATTAACATGAATAATGACTCATATTACGTTATAATTATAAAGAGATATTGATATTCTTTATTTTAGCGTAGATAAACACATACATTTACATTTTAAATTGGCATTCCAAACTGTCTCAGGAAAAGAAAAAATCTTATTTCAATCTAAAAAATTGTTTGTACAGAAATAAAACAAAATAGCCTATGTTAGGATTAGGATACATAGTACTTATAATTAAAAAAAAAACTAATTTATAGCCCCTGATTTTAAAATGAAAGATAGAAAATCTTTTTTCTAAAATGAAACTAGTTTGTACAGAGGTAAAACAGAAAAGCCTATTTTAGAATAGGATAATAGATATTTAAATTACCTAACAAAAAAAAATAATTAAAAAGCCCTGATTTTGGGAAAGAAAGATGACGAATGATATTGAGGTAGCCTATATAAAATAAACTAGGCTTACTTTTACTTCTTGCTTTATGTACAATTTTAATTGCCTAGTAAATTATCTGGGCTGGGGAATCTTTTTTTTCAGCGTCCCCAATAAAACGTTTTAAACCCAGAAAAATGCTTTTCTTAGTATAAAGGTTTTTTCTTTGTTTTAAAATTTTCGATTGATGTGCATTGTTTGTTTCATCTGTATTTTTAAAAATTCAAACTTTATGTAGTGAGAATTTTTGTTGCCTACTCTGCTGTGTTTAAGTTGTGGTGAATGTCACAATTTTTTCTTGGTTGTGATATAGTATCATGGTTTTTTTTTTAAACGAGACAAATTTTTTTTCACGAAGACAACTGCTTTAAAAGGGTATATATAGCTTATAAAGGGAAGAATATTTTGGTTTAAAAATAAGGGTTTGGGGAAAGGGTTTTTGGATGCACCTCATGTGGTTCTAATAGCTCGTTTTTTTATTTTAAATATTTTTTTTTTATGTTGAGGAATTCCCCAAATTAAATTCCTAACTTAGAATCTTTTTAAATAGGCAAAAATAAACTAGTTTGCCGGTTTCACGTTTTTGCGGGTTTCTTTTTTATTAAATGGAAAACCAGGGCCCAGTTAAGTTACCGGCTAAACCGTGTGGTTTGTGCCACTTTTGACGTTCTTCAATGAAAATTCCCAAAATTTGGGACTGTCGGTACCCTGGAGATCGAATAGTGTTCATTTGAGTTTATTTGAAATTTCTGTCGCTCTCAGGTGTACTCTGATCTGATTGGATGTATAAAATTTCCGACCCTTTTTGAAACTTAAGTGTATAATTTTCAGCTTTTTCAGGTACTGGGAGTTTTTTTGTTGGGTGTTGGTGTTCTCAGGGGACCGGTCTGAAAGGTATCTTTCATAATCCATACTATTGGTGTTTAATATCTTGGTGCACCCGTGGGCCGGGTTTTTAAAGGTCACCTTTTTCTTGGTTAGGTTTAGTGTTTGCTGTAAAAAGGGGTCATGGATATGTGTTAAAAAAAACTAAAAACATTGAGGAATGCAGTGAATGACTTTTCTATGTCTTCTAAAGCAACGCTTTTCCGTTTTAGCAGAGCAATTTTCCCATGTGCTGCAATTTTTTCCTAGCTTTTACTTTTTTTTTTGGACATTACAAAAAAACCTCCAATCTTTCCTTTTCTTGATGTGCTGGAACCGAAAAGTACAATATTTTAAAAATTTAATATGATTAGCAGGCATGGCTTTAAAAAAAAATACATTGTTATTTGAGTCTCCCCCTCGTCATACTCAGAGAACTGATTTTTAGTGGGGGAAAAGTATACCAAAGTGTCCAAACCCAAACCCCGTGGCCAACCAATGTTTTTTACTCACACAGGTTTTTTTATTAAATATAACTGTAAAAACCTTTTTTTATTTTCATTCATACCTCCAAAATTCATAAATTAATACTTTATGGTTTTCATACCCTTGGGAAATTTGGGGGGGGGGGGGGGGGGGGGGTCTTCTTTAAGTTTCACTTTCATTAAATTCCCCCTCTGAAGACTCGCTCTCGCAATGTGTCTTCTTCTAAAATCTGCATTTACTATAGGTAGCTAAGGCAAAAAAACCTCCTTTTCGAGTTCCCTTTATCTTGTTGCTGGAAACATAACATATGATGATTTGGATTATGGGGGGCTTCTAGTTGCGTACATTTTGGGGTTTCAAAGTAAAAATAAACTGTTGGAAATGTGTGACAAAAAATTGTCACAAACCCCTTTAGAGTTCATAATATTGTATAAATGTTTGTTATTAATAAAAATGAAATAAAAATTTTAAACTGAATCTTTAGGGTTTAGTGGGGTCTTTTTTAAACCCAAGTATTTGGAAGAAGATGCCATACAAAAGATCCGGCTGCGGAAACATTCCCAAACTTTGAGGGTAGAAAAAAAACACCTGAGCATGTCTGCCAGTTTTTTAAAAAATCCTTTGCTGAGATTTCTCAGAAACCAACCACCCTTTAAAGGGTGCGGGTACTGCTTCTCAACAAGTTCCATAAAACATGCTGATCCGGGAAAAGTACTCAGAATTTTTCAAACCTAAAAGCAATTTAAAACCCCAATTGAAAAACCTTCAAAAACCCGCTTGATGCACAAGCTGCTTTCATCGCAGAACAAAACCAACTTATCAAAAACTACTGGCCTCAAAAAGTCCTCACCCACAGGACCAAAAAAACCCACAGGGAAAAAACAGCGGAAAATGCAAAAACCCCAAAATTTATCTACAAAGTCTAAAGTATAAAACTAAAAAGGAACAACGTATGAATAGGATTGAGTTTATGAAAAAAGTTCTGACTCGTCATGATCCTGTAATTCGGGCGATCAGCCCAAAAACTGTTAATTTTAGAGTAGAGAATTTATAAAAAGAACTCCATCCAAATTGAATTTTTAAAAAAACCTAGAAAAAAATCAAACAAAAATCAAAAAATTTTAAACTTTAAAAACCAATTTTTTAAATTTTTATAAGGACGTTTTAAAGCAATGGGAAAGTAAGAGGTTATTCACCCTTCTGAAGAATTAAAACTTTTTGTCTCAAAAAACAGCCACACAGTGAAGACCCCCAAACCCGTGAGCATGTGGTGAATTTTAACTTTAAGCAATTTTATTAAAATTTCCTAACACATGGCGAGAGGAATATTTTAAAAATAAAACCCCAATTTAAAAGAAATTTTTTTGTGAATCTGAGAACATAGCCAAAAGTTTTTAAAATACCTAAATCAAAACAGCTGAACAAAAAGATTTAAAAATAACTTCATTATATAAGGAAACGGGCCCTGATACTTATGTTGTGTGCCCTTAAACCCTAATAACTATAAATCAAAGCGACCAGCCAACCCTGTAGGCCCCGACGCAATTGACAAGTAAGGGGATAAGCAACCAAAAATCAAAGTTTTTTAAAAGGAAATTAGCAATCGTGGTTGATATGCGAACACCCTCGGGTCAACGCCAGAACAAAAAGGCCGATTTAGAACAACTTTCAATTATTAGTCCTCGTTGCTAGGACGGCCCAAAAATCACCTTTACAAACTGACAAAGATTAACAATAAAATATTCTACAAAAAAAGGATATACGTTTTTATGCACCAGAATTGATTTTACATAGAAAGGCAACTTCAGATCAAAATCAACGCCCTTTAAAAATGGGAAAAAAAACGGGTTTTAAAAATTTTTAGTATCCAAAACTGCATGTATTCGGTTTACTCGTAATAGGGGAATCCACTTGCCAACAAATCTTAAAATGCTTGGACAAGACCTTATCTGTACCCACACTGCTCGTGTTTTGGGCTTGGTTTTCGATGAGAAGCTAACATGGAAGCCCCATCTTCAACATTTAAAGGGCCATCAAATTCCAACTCGCAACCTTCTCGTGGTTTGGTCCGTGATTAGGGGAGTTTATCTCCCTGAAACTAATGTGCGAGCACTGGGTCGTCGTCGGGGAACTTTCCCCTTCCCTTTGACTACCTCCCCGACGGCGACGACAACGACAACACGGACGGATGACACAGACGGAGACGACCACGACGTGGGGGAACCTCTGCCCTCCCCATACGCTTGTGGCTGGTTCTGACCAGCACAGGCCTGTCCACCCCTTGTCCCCCCGCGTCATCCCTTACGTCCCACCCTTCGTCTCGATTAGCCTAGTTGCATAAATATGAGACGTTAAGCAATATCCAATCTATCAATCTATCAACATTTAAAATCAAAATGCAATAGATCCTTTAATATTTTTTGTGCTCTCAGCAATACTTAATGGGGTGCAGACCGAACTATCATGCTGCAATTATACAGAGCACTTATCCGCTCAAAATTGGACTTATCTGGGTCGTCGTCGGAGAACTTTCCCCTTCCCTTTGACTACCTCCCCGACGGCGACGACAATGACAACATGGACGGATGACATTGACGGAGACGACCACGATGTGGGGGACACCTGCCCTCCCCTTACTCTTGTGGCTGGTTCTGACCAGCACAGGCCTGTCCACCCCTTGTCCCCCCGCGTCATCCCTTACGTCCCAGCCTTCGTCTCGATTAGCCTAGTTGCATAAATATTTGACGTTAAAGGTGGGCTGTCACGAATATGAAATGTGCTCATACACGCAAAAAGTCGAACGCCGCAAACGCGAAGTCTCTACGATTTCTCATCAGTGAGCTAGGACGATTTAGCTCTCGGCAGCCGATTTCGTTACGTCACCACTACTACTCGTGGGCCAGCGCCAGGCTTGCATACTTGCACCACGCAGTGTGAGTTACGCGCTTGTCTCGCTCCACTGGCTTGTCGTTTACCTTCATTGTCATTTGACTACCCTCCATCAGATGTTCTTCTAGTGTTATTATGACAACATACACATCAATATTGTGCACACAATATTGCACACAATAAATTAAACACAAACACAAATTATACACAATATTATGGCTGTGAATGTGTCTAGGAGGGTATTTAATCGCGTTATTGTCTTTGTAGTGAGTGTTTCTTGGTTAAAATTGTTATAATTTGAATTTTAACATGCCGTGCTGTTCAGTCTTCAAGTGTTAAAATAGTCTTCGACAAGTAATTGACGGAAGACGAATCAGTTTTCTCAAGTTTCCGAGCAGGGTTAGATCTCCAGTCTGTCACAAAGCGTGGGTGAATAAAATCAGTTGGTTTGGTTTTACGCCAAGTGTGACTTCGGTGGTATGTTCCAATCACTTTTCTCCTACCGATTTGATGTATGGCATGATGTGTAAGAGCATGGCCAAAGCTTTTAAAGCTGTCGAGAAGAAAGCACCTGGTTTGGAAGACTGGAAACCAAATAATTGAATCAACCATTTGTGTTGGTCATTAATGACCTGCAATGGCGACGACGTTGTTTTGGTCTAAAAGTTCAAATCTGTTCACTCACACATTCATGGGAAGGCAATGCTCATTCCACTGTGTACCCATGACGATTTCGACGAGGATAGGGAGAGGGACGTCGACTGGATAGATAAGAACTCTCATGATTTTAGAGTTTTGTCGAACATCATTCTGGACAATACATTCCTTCAGGACTTGCGGCATACAAAGCACTATTGTCTCACGAGCAACCTTAAATTGTTTCATAATGAGCGGCTAAAATACTTGCCAAAGAAATCAGCCTTATTCTACGATGGTATAGTACTCCGCGGCATGTTGGCGATCATCGATCATTATAAAAATGTTGGGCGGGATGTCCATCGCACTGAAACGCCATATTCCAAGTTGGCAAAGAAGTATAAAGTATAATCCGTGAGGACAAGTGTTATTGGCGTTCGTCAGAGGTGACATAGATGTGTCCATTGATGATGATCCTGTTCTTGTGGATGTGTCTCAGAACATCTTTCCAATTCCCCGGCCATCATTGGAAGAAATGCAAATGTCCCGATTCTCATGTTTCCAAGAGTACTAAAGATAGCATCGTGCGCGGTGTCCTTTGAACAGTATATGTATATAATAATTACATTGTTGGATTGCACGGTATTCTTTGAACAGTACAATACATCTTGCATATAATATTGTTTTTGATTGCGCGGTGTCCTTTGAACAGTGAGGAACTGAGTGAGCGACATTTTTACTTTCCCAAATTTTGTTGTTTGGTGGACACCTGAAGAATATTTTTAATCTAGGTGGTAATTTCATTTAAATCAATGATAATTGCGACATTATGCCTCTCAATGCAAGTTATAATAGATCATGAAATCCCAAGCAGTGTCTTGCGACAATGTTCACGAGTCGACAGCGGCTAGTTATATGCGCTTATGCGTGCCCGGCAAGGGATCTGCGCGCGCATCCAAGAGTCGACTCGTAGCGGTGACGTTTCACCCCCACCACTTCTAAAAGAACACTCCTACTAACTTCCGAACCGAAACTCCGTTTGAATTCTAGTTTTCGACGCTCTATTCAATCTTACGACAACTCAAAGTTAATTAAATAATATGAGCATGGTCGAAAATCATCTTCAACCGTGACAGCCCACCTTTAAGCATTATCCAATCTATCAATCTATCAACATTTAAAATCAAAATGCAATAGATCCTTTAATATTTTTTGTGCTCTCAGCAATACTTAATGGGGTGCAGACCGAACTATCATGCTGCAATTATACAGAGCACTTATCCGCTCAAAATTGGACTTATCTGGGTCGTCGTCGGAGAACTTTCCCCTTCCCTTTGACTACCTCCCCGACGGCGACGACAATGACAACATGGACGGATGACATTGACGGAGACGACCACGATGTGGGAGACACCTGCCCTCCCCTTACGCTTGTGGCTGGTTCTGACCAGCACAGGCTTTTTCACCCCTTGTCCCCCCGCGTCATCCCTCACGTCCCTCTCTTCGTCTCGATTAGCCAAGTTGCATAAATATGAGACGTTAAGCAATATCCAACTAGCTTTATGTCAAACACTGCAAGGCCTTCATATATAAGGACGTTGGATACAATACACCATACTGGTATTCGATTGTCAACAGGCACATTTCGAACCGCCCTGTTAATAGCCTATACAGCGAAGCAGGAGAACCGTCATTGCTCACTAAAAGGAATTACTTGATGCTTACTTATGTAGCGTCTTATAAAGGTAACCCCAAAAACCCATCCTACAATGGAGAGATCCCCCTTTTAAAAATCGTTATTTCTTACGTCCGAAAGCAATAAGACTAGTAGGCATTCGTTCGCTTGAACTGTTGGAGAAATTACACATCATTACCTTTAGCCGTCTTAACGTCGCACGGTTTAATTCCACCATGGACGCTCTGCAAACCGCCTTGCATTACCAAACTGTCTCGATACAAACGGGGTCTTACATCCAATACTAGATTCCAAGCATTATTTCGCCAGCGATTTAGCCGAGCTCGTTTAACCGGTTCCCACTCGAACACCGCAGTTAAGCAGAATTGAGCGTGGTCAAGGGTAGAGTGGGTGACCGCTCTGCTCTGAAACTCACGTATACCGCTGGTTAGAGCAGATGTTGGTTCGAAAGCTAGTGTAGCGACTTCGTTCTCCTAGACGTCTGCTCGGCAGTCCGGGTTAGTGGAGGAACCTTTATGACTGTCAAAGTTACACTGTCCTTTCGGATGGGACATTAAGCCGTTGGCCCCTTGGTACTTTTCGAAAGGAGTAGGCTACGTGCCGGTACCGGGTTTCCCCTCCTTTTCTGTTCATACTTCATCGTCATCTATCATCACTCATCGTCTCGATTAGCCAAAGTACATAAATATGAGACGTTAAGCAATATCCAATCAATCAACCAGTAAGCCAAGCCTCAACCCTTGCACTACGGAAAAAGCTTGAGCGGAGAGGTATTAACCACCTATAGATAGAACAGCAAATCGACTTTACTGTATTGTAGTTATTTGGTGTGTATTTGATTTGATAATTTGATGTTAAGTTACAGCCCCGACAGGCGGCAGGACGGTCCTTGGTCGTTTTGGTTTGGCAACACGCACTGTGGTAGAAGAATTTTAGGTTATGGTCGCCGTCGTCGCAGTGTGGTATTTTTACACGAGCATAATTACGAATTTTTAACTTTCCCGTGGTTGATTTATTGTTCTAGGTACGCACTTCACAAACTTATTTTAACTTTCAAGAGTGGATTTGTGTAGGAATTGGTTTTAATGCCGTGAATAACGAATTTACAAGATTTTACCTAGCACTGGGAGATTCAGCAAAACTCACTGCCTGCAACAAAAATCACTGGAGCAAGCAACAAGCACTAGATCGTTGAAATCAAGTCTTGCGGTAGACTTTTTAAGTATTGGACGGCACTGCCGCTTTTGTCTATATCTTTGCAAAGTGTTGCCAGATTTTCATCAAATTCCCCAATATACTCGTCAGAATGGGACAATGAATCCATCTTGTCATTACAGGTGAGCGGAAGAGAATTGCCTTTCTTCACCATTTGGATACTTGTTCTTTGGAAAATAAATGAACCTGTGTTTTCTTTTATGCTTGTTCAGGAATAGTGCCTTTGCTTGTGTGACACAGGTGTTCAGTTCTGGGGAAAGGTTGACCAATGGCTTGCAATAATATTTAACTTATAGGCCCAGCACTGAACGTGTACCATTTCGCTGGAAAATAGCAACTTCAATGCGTTTACTTAAGCCACGACCTCGGGCTCCCTGTGGTAGATGGGGACAGTATGCATGAACGCCCCCTGTCGATCGACTTGTGTGGAGGTCTTGGCACAGCTAGTCTGCATTCGTTTTGCCACATAGCATAGCCACCGTTTCTACTTCAAATGTTGTGTGACGTGTTGTGCAACGTCTGCATTTCAGGTAGGTGAGTAGCTATATAATGACAGTAAGATCCACTATTTTGTCATTATCTGCCAGTCATTTTGGTTGCTTTAGAATATAAAATAAAACGACATTCTGTTAATCCAGTGAGTAACATTCCAAGTTGGACCGGCTCATAGTATTGATGTTTTCGTTTTAACATTATAATGTTTCCCTCAACTGTTGCACATTTGCAAGCCTCGCCATTTCCATTCCACCTGAATGCCTACCGAATTCTAAACATTTAACTTCAATCAGTAACCCTTTGTTCGGCACAACACCGTCTGGGCTATAACCTAACCAAGGGGCTAGGGATTGATTATTACCCCAGCCCAAGATCAGTGTTGTCCATTTGTTGCTCATAGGCTTTAATGCCTAGGGTCTCATTTTCTTTACCATATGATGCATGTCTATTGCCTTTAAATTGGCTAAAAAACATACTTTTAAATTTGGCATTTCAATTTCTGTCTGAATGGCTAGGCTTGCTATAGGTATACAACCCACAGCAAATGCTGCCGGTTATTCTGAATTTTCTAAGTTTCTCCCATTGGGCACCTACTTGATTTACTGTATCTAAGCACATGCCCACAGAATCTATACCTACCACAGATACATTTCTCATAAAGAAGTCAGTTCATGTGACAAGACATGTGTCCAACAATTGACGGTCGTCTTCAGGCGAGTTGAGCAGCAGGTCATTAGATGACGTTATCAAATGCATGGCTGCCTCCCATGCCGACTCCCTTTCTTCTGGTATGGTGGTACTGGCACTGGTAGTAGGACTTATTTCTTGCATTGGTGTTGACTTGGGTTTGCGGTTCTTTTTTTTTCTTTTTTAATATTCCATTTATTTATTTGTAGAAGAAATACATCACACATACACAATAAGGAATGACTCATAGAGTCCACAAAGCCAGAACATGGCTTAGCTGTGGGAAGTATTTTAGGAAGTTATGATGTAAGTTCAACAGTAACAAAAAACGGAACGTTCACAAAACAGAAAATACAAAAGGGAAAGAAAAATTTGTGTATACAACGAGTGAGACATATCATGGAAATTTTGAACAAAAACTTAAGTAAATAACAGTTAAAATAGGAACAGCATAAATAATGAGAAACATTTACATGCTAAAGGTGTCAGAGAGAAGATGCGTTTTTAGATCTGTTTTAATTTTAGAAATGGACGACAGGGTTCTAAGTGAAGACGGTAGCTTATTGAATATAGAAGGGACCGAATAAGACAGGTCACGTAGGCCACACTTGTTGTTAAAATTTGGAACTTTTAAGGCATCCGCCACTTTGAGCCTTGTCTCCTTACAGGTGTCCATAGGGAACTTCAAATCTGATTTAAAGTAAAAGTACAATAGAAATCTGTATATGAATAATGAGTGAATTGGCAACACGTGACAAAAGGAAAATATTTGATTACTAGTGAATGTAGATTCGATATTGATGTCACACATTACCATTTTTAACATTCTCAATTGTATAGCTTCAACCCTTTGCGTGTGACACCGCGAAGCATTACCCCATGCTAGAATTCCATATAAAGTTAACGATTCAGCCAATGATTGAAGGACGGTTCTGAGTAGTGTAAATGGGAGAATATATTTAAGAGCATACATCCGGGAAGAGCAAGAGCGTAGTTTATTACATAATTAATCAATATGGCATTTCCAGGAAAAGTGCCTATCAACTATCAAGCCCAGGTACCCATAATTATCAACACATTCTATTTTAAGACTGCAATCGCAATTAGGCACTTCACCCACATTATGAAGGCAGTGTACATCATGGTATATAATATTTATAGGAAAGTCTCTTTCACGATTGAGGGGAGAGCAAATATGAACAATTTTAGTTTTAGACGCGTTAATTACCAGTTCTTTATCATGATTCCATCGCAAAAGACTGTTGAAATCTGTTTGTAGCATTGCATGTGCAATACGAATATTAAGGTGCACGGCAAGTAAGACAGTATCATCAGCATAAGAAAATATAATGCAATAAATAAGACACTTGGACATAAAATTTACATAAATCAAAAATAACGTGGGACCCAAAATAGACCCTTGCGGGACCCCAGAATCACAACGTCTTTCATCACTTGAACACATTAAAGGGCTAACGACGAGTCGGGTACTCCTACAGATAAAAATTACACTGTATTATGGTGAGCATAAGTTTTTAATTGCTTTCAAATCTTCGGATCATATCCTGAGTGACACTTGATGTGCATGTGCAGAAAATTCGTTAGAAGATCCCACTTTGTTGATTGATGCACTTCAACTGCTTTGTGTACAATTAAGAGATCTGCGTCGTTCTTTTCATGACATGAGCTTCAGACTGCTCTTTCAATTTTATGCTCAGTCAGTCTTTAAACCGCTATTTATTCACTGAATTTGATAAAAATGGTTTCTTTATTAGAGGCACGATCACATTCCCCTTCTCTTTGACTACCTCCCTGACGGCGACGACAATGACAACACGGACGGATGATGACACAGATGGAGGCGACCACGACGTGGGGGAACCCGTGTCCTCAACATACACTTGTGGCGGGTTCTGACCAGCACAGGCATGTCCACCCCTTGTCCCCCCGCGTCACCCCTTACGTCCCTCCCTTCGTCTCGATTAGCCAAAGTGCATAAATATAAGACGTTAAGCAATATCCAATCGAAATCCCTTCTTCAATTGGATAGTCACACCCACACAACCTTTTGTTTGTCTTAGATGTCTTGTGTCTTTAGTGCAAGGGTCGTTTTCGTACCCATCTAAGACAACTGTGGCACTTCCATAATGGTACACGACGTATTTCACATATGCTTCAGCAATTCCACCATAGCTTATTTGGCTGGGCCACACTATGCGATGCAGTAACGATCCGTTATCTAACACATACTTGATATTTAAAGGATCTGTGCCTGATGTTGGGATCTCTTGTCGAGTAATTTTCCACATAGCATCTGCAATGCTTGGTTTAAGGGAAAGCATACCATAATATGATTCAAACAATGACTATGGTTGGCTGCATGATTCATACTCAAATGACAGCTAATCATTATCTCCAGCTTTGGCTGCAAACTCAAATCTTTGGAAAAGAAGCTGTGGGTCTATATTGACTGGTTCACCTGAAAGATTGATTGCCTGTTGTTTGCTTTTGAAACTGTCATATTTTTTTGCTAGTTTGAAATCCAACATTGTAATCATCATCATCAAAAATTTACAAAAAAATCGAGATACCAGTTTCATTTTGTAATTTCTGGTTTGTAAATTATTTAGGTACTCACAATCTTCCAAGTATTCAGCTACTTTCTGGAAGACTTCAAAGTTGTCTATAGGGAAGAATATTGGTACAGTGTTCTCGTCTTCAGACGCTATAGCTGTGAGTTGGGTAGTATCCTATTCCCAGGGTAAATAAAACTGCATTATGTCTTTTTAAATCTTCTGCAGCGGGCATTGGATCAGAATCGCTCAAGCCATCAGAAATCAGAACTGAAATCATAGTATAAACAGAATAATATTTTGACATTTGGTTCAGAATATAAATCAGAATAATATATTTGCTTTTTATTTTTGAAATAATATCATATTTGCTTCTTTTAAATGGTTGATCGGTTTCAGTGTGTATATTTATTTCAAACAATCTCCAATTATTATATTTCTAGTTTATGTTCATCTGCAGAATCACGATGCAGGTGCATCGCTGTCACTTAGGTTGTAAAGTACCAGTCTCTTAAATCTAAAACTTGGTAAAAGTAGTTAAGATCCAGTAGGCAGTGACTTCTTAAAATGTATAAAATGATTCAAGTAGGCAGTGATTGTCAGTTGAGTAGTTTGTTTACATTCATAAGAAAGTTTCAGAAGGCTGTATTTCTCACTGATGGTTTTAAAAGATTATATTATTTAAAGTTGTAATAATATTCTGATAATGGTTATTAAAAGTAAATACAGCAAATTTAAATTTATAAAAAAATAAGTAAATATTAAAAAGTGTTTTATGTGATGTGTAAAAAATATACAAAAATCTAAAACTTTCAAACAATGATTTTTGTCCATGAACAGAATAGCCATCTTGGATGCTACTAAAATGTAGTCAGGTCAAGGAGTTTTTCCTCTGGTAATACAAGCAAAAGTGATTCATTTTTAAAACTAATTTCAGTTATAAGTTTATGTGTCTGCAACTTGGCACCTATTAATGTACTTTTAAGAAGATTGCAAGAGAAGAGAAGTAAGAAGATTAGAAGTGTAAAGGCTAGCAAGAGAAGACTACAGATGGGTGAAGAATCATATTCAAACACAACAGATACTGATGGACTATAAAGAAGGTCGTATGATATAAACTTTCATGACCAATGTGGTCGTTATCAAGCAGATCAATTTAACTAAATAATTGCTGTACTATTATTACTTGGTTTAAAAATAAATGTCTTAAGTATATGTTAATTTGTATGCCAAGTGTGTTTTGCTCATTGACTGTAGGCTAGCCGAGGTGGATGAGATTTAATATATGGTAGCCTAACAAAAGGTTAAATGTTAGGGTGAGGTGTATCGTTACAAGGTTGCTGTCATCGCTATCTTCAGGTGGTACTATCACTTGTGTAGGTCTATGGCGAGATGGTAGGCCTCCTCGTAAATTGCGCGATATCTGTTAAAAATCAGAGAGGAATCAGTTACCCGAACAGTGCAAATGATCTATCATTGTACTGACATAACCTAATTTATTCAAATTTCCATTGAGGACGAGTGTATCGTTTTTGATACACGATGCTCTACGGTTGTACTACTTCTGATTTTACAACTAGCAAGGTCCCAGGTGCCGCCGTTTCCGAGTGGCCAGCGCCGGCGGTGGGCCACGGCCAAGATGTGTCAAGTCAATTGTGGCCGTCGTTTTCGCACTATCCACCTTCAGTTAGAGCAATTCTACGCAATTTTTGCCTCTTAACATTTTCGCACTTTTGTAAATCAGGGGTGGTACCAGGACCCCTGTAAGGGGAGGGGCGATTGAGTTGGCGCTGGGCCTTCAAATTCCAACTCGACACCTTCTCGCGGTTTGGCCCGTGAATAGGGGAGTTTTACTCCCTGAAACTAATGGCGAGCTCTGGGTCGTCGTCGGGGAACCCCTTCCCTTTGACTTCCTCCCCAACGGCGACGACAAAGACAACACGGACGGATGATGACACAGACGGAGACGACCACGACGTGGGGGAACACCTGCCCTCCCCAAATGCTTGTGGCTGGTTCTGACCAGCACAGGCCTGTCCACCCCTTGTCCCCCCGCGTCATCCCTTACGTCCCTCCCTTTGTCTCGATTAGCCAAGTTGCATAAATATGAGACGTAAAGCAATATCCAATCAATGTGCAGCTTTTCCCATTTGCAGAGCATTTTATCTCAATTGAAAGTGTTCACCAGTTACCTATGTTTGGCCATCAGGGCTAAAACCAAGGCATGAAGCATTTGGGTTGACAACTTATCCAAGCTGGTGAACCTGCCCCCCAAGAGCTGTTTCGTTAGCCAGTTAAGCTTTTGGTTCACCGGCTAGAACTGCATTCCACCCTTTGGTATTGATTGTCTCAAATTTGTTTTAGGTGGTTGTTGTTATTACAGATAAACTCTAGGAACTTTTTCATGTGTGCTTTCGTTGCAGTTATTGTGCTTCGAATTGGATTAAATTGGGTAAACTCATTTTTATTTATGTCTGCAATATTTGAAACCCAGTGGTTTCCCGTGTTGCAAGGCATGATGGTTTTCCCTTATATTCCAGGGGAATGTAACCAATGATATTTTTGGCAAAGAACGCTTGTTTATTTATTCATGCGTCTATGCGTTGTATTTTGTTTTGTAAATCATCACGTCCTAGTATTAGCATAGCTGAAATATCGATTTGGTTGTCATTTAGCCACATGTCTATTAACCTGATGTGGCTTGGTGCAAGTCGTTAATAGCACGAATATAGCAGTTTGTATGTCGCTGGTGTAGGTAAGGTTTTTAGTTTAACTGAATATTGGCCAATACAATATTCACTTTGCTCAATAGTTCGGTAGTAGGTTGCATTCCCAACCAGTTTGTTTGTTTGGTAGCATTTCCAAATCCAATGGATGTCTCGAAGAGGCTGCTGTCTCAAGTGACGCTTTTATAGCCATTTAGATTTTTTCGTGTTTGGCAGTTCTAGTGGTTTCAGTGATTTTTGGCCGCTTGTTTGTAAACTTGGTATTCAGTGGTTTTTGTCGAGCATTTTTTACTTTACTGCAAAACTTCTTGGTAAAAATCTGTTTTGTTGTGTATGGAACGCGGAGCTTTTTTTGGCTTTTGACAGTTTTCCTCTTGACGTGGATCGTTTGGTTCCATTCGGAAGGATGCATTTCCAACCAGTTTGCTTGGTAGCATTTCCAAATCCAATGAATGTCTCGACGAGGCTGCTGTCTCAAGTGATGCTTCCATAGCCATATGGATTTCTTCGAGTTCGGCATTTCTAGAGGTTGACAGGACTTGGTTTTCAGTGATTGTTGGTAGCTTGACTGTTAACTTGGTTGGTCTTTGGGTGGCATTCTTTTTTTTCAGGCAAGTTTGTATTGTAGAGATCCTTTTAGAACCCATCTTTTAAGATGTCGTTGATATGCTTAAACTGTTGACTAGGGAAGTATAATTTTTTTTTTTAAAAACTTTTACCAGTTTTCTTGACTCGGATCAATTGGTTCCATCATTGACGGTCTTTCGGTTAATACATTATCTTTCACCATGTTTGAGAGATCTTGCTTTTTTTTACCATAGGCTAGTCGCTTTCGAGGAATCTTGTGAACTTCCTTACTGAACTGCCAAAGTAAGTTTCCATGTTTTCCTAAGAAACCGAGTAGCTCTCATATTTGGTACCGTTAGTTGCATGTGTATTCACGGCTCCAAATCGGTATGCTGCTATGCCTGTCCACAGCGGGAGATAACAAACCTTTTTAGAATTGCTTATAATATTTTAAGGTTCAACAATGGATTTTCCGCTGCTTCTGACTTATCAGTTACTGTTGATTCATCAGTAATGGTCAATGGTTTGAAATCTTGGTAAAACGGACTCCCCTCTTTGATAGTTTTCTTTATTTCAGTGAATTTCTTTCTCAGTGAATGGTCAAGGTTTGTTACAATATAGTCTAACAAAGAAGAAGGACTTTCTTACTTCATCTGTTTAGTTCAGATTTCAGCACCACTGAAAAATGTCCAAAGAGAATTTTTAAGGATGAATAGTTTTTCATTTGAGCATTACTGCTATTAAAGCAAAGCACTTTAAACATTGTGTTTCCATCAACCATTTTACTAATGTTGCCGGCAACAGTTTTGATAAAATGTGCGCAACATAGGTGGACCGTATTTATCTGTTTGGCCACACTCTCGTGCAACATTCCAGTTGCCCTCTTTGGGCAACGTCCAGGTACTGTGGCAAGGTCTTCCGATAAACTCCGTTTACGATGGCAAAGCTGAAGTCAGAAATTACCTTTGAAAAGAAAGGCCACTTATTAGCACGTTTCAGAGCATATTGCTTAAAGCTAAGAAGAAACTTAGCAATAGCAATAGCATCGTGTTGGAAGTTTATCATGTCTATAACTGGAAATATGCAGCCGTCTTTGTGCACTACACCAGCATAACAAAGGATCCTTTTCTTGTTAACTGTCGTGCTTCTTACAACCGATCCAGTCGCATCCAGGAAGAGTACTGGAAGTTCACGTCGCAAGCCAAGGATTTTAACCACTCCTACTTGTTCCTTGATGAAGGTATATACATAAAATGGTATGCCAATCTCTTGGATGAACTCACAATCCTTTGTGTCAGGGTTAAATGACACCTTATGCATCTTGTACACGTCTATAAAATCGTCGGCGTCTAGATCGTGAGCCATCATTATTTATTTTCGCACAGTTCTGTACACATCGCAGGATTTTATACCTTGAGCATTAACATCGAGAAGAATGTCAGGGTCGGCGTTTAGAATTTGTTCAACTCCGTATTCATATGGCTTTTGGTACTGCAATGGTTTCTTTGCTCCTTCCCTGTCATTGCCATTCAGATGTTTTGTCCGAATTTCTTTGTGACAAATTGCGTTTCTTGACGAAAAAACATCCAAGAGCAATGGCCCGCCTGCTATGTTTTTTTTAATGAAACAAACAAAAATCTTCGGTATCCATCATCACCACAGTAAACATGAATAATGGTAAATCCTCTTTTAGGGTAACAAGTCTTTCTGATGTTCAAAATACATTTGAGTGGATCATATGTTAAAAATTTTTGTAACAATGTTTGAGAATAACGTCCAGAAATAAACCGTCGTCCGTTAAAGAATTTCATCCATTCTTCATGTTCAAAGTGGATGCTTGCAATCTGTTTCGTACTAGAGAATACCAAATGGTATTCTCGAGATAAAATTGAGAACGAATTCTTCCACTCACAAGAGACTCACTGGGAAGCAGGATTGTTGCGACTTTCCCCAGCCCAGTGAAACCCGGTGGGTTTAACCAATAAAACTGTTCGAAAAAAAAAAAAGGGGGAAATTCCGGTACCTTGAGTCTATCAACCTCTGCTAGTCACTGTCGATTGAACTCGGGGGGCCAATATATTCTCCCATACTACAATCTTCTATCTACCTTCAGATGTTGTTTGTGACGTGACATGCGCCGTGTTATAGCTGGTCCCTAATGACTGCAAAATCCATAGATATGGTAATAACTGTGAAAATATAGCATCATCACGATAAACCTCACTACGTATTTGTATTTCGCTTACAACCGATTATTAAACATCGTGGCATTCATGTGCTACTGTCATCTATACGATTTTGAATAATTTCAATGCATTTGACGTTCAATATTGATATGACCTCCAATGAATATCCAATCAAAAATTATCAATCCAATGTTCAACGTTACTATCTTTTTCATTCTCTCATCCTATCATTACTTTCTCGACATGCATCATTAACAGAATCAACTCTCAAAGTCCATCGTCTCTGTCCGCTCAAGCGCATAATATATACCAGACTAAAAGCCCTAAATCAATCAATATTTCAGTCATTCACTAAACAATATAATTTATGTCAACATTTCTTTTCTATTATTATTTACCTCGATGTTTACCAGTAGCATTGGCCGACCATATCTGTTGACCAGTTCCTGAAGACTGGTTGCACACGGCACGCATCACAGGGCACATGACTGTGGACGTAAAGAGCCACGCAATTGTCTGTTTTGTACAAACTTCATTCAAAGAGTTTTTGTATCTTTAGTTATCTATCTAAAATCAATTATAAGATATAGACACTCTCTGGGGTTTTACATAATATCCACAGATAGGCAAATAACGCTTATTTTCTGCGCTACTCCAAACACGTGCAAGTATTTACGTCGTTGGCGTTTTTGAAATCATTGCTCGACGAGTTCAAATATGACTTGCTGACACTTCATTCGCATAACCACTGAGGAAACCTCGGAAAAAACCTTATGTCAGGATTGCCGGTCCCGACGGGATTTGTACCTGGGACCTCCCGAATCAGAGTCGAACGCTTTGCGCTCGTGCCAACACTGTGGGTGGCCGTGCCAGTTACAAATTTATTGATTTTTAGCTATGTCCGCAAGTGGTCCAAGTATTGGGCATCGCGCGGATGAACCTTTTCATTCCTAAAATATCAATACGCTCGCAACCATTTTTAGACATCTTGGAGATCCATGTGCTTGTGTCAACGATTTTGAATTATTTTTATGCACTTACGTGCAACGTCGTTTATGACCTCGCCGCCTCGAAACCTTTTGACTGCATCAAAAAACAGGCTACAGTACACACTGCGCAGCGGCAGTCTCGCATTTGGGTTCAGTTTGTTCGTGGGAGGCGGATGTGTTTGGTCTCCGCTCTTCGTTCTGTCTTGTTCGGTCTCCACAGCACTAGGAGTTGGCTTCTGTTATGACTGAATGTGTTTTGTTTTGTGTGTGTTACCGTTACGAGAATGTCTGTTCTGTCCAGACTGAAAGTTTTTATTTGCTCCCTTTTCTCTGTGTTGTTTTATGTTTTTTCAGCAAGTCTTAGCTGGTGTGTCCTCACATGGTTCTGTTAAATGTTTGTTTACTTCAGGAGGTTGTCTGTTCTGTCCAGACTGGAAGGTTCTGTTTGCTTTTTATTCTACCCTGCTTGTCATGTAATGTCTTGTTAAGACGCACCCAACAGGAATAATTGCTTTTGTAGTGTGTGCCCTCTTCCATGAAACTGAAGGTTACGACCCCCTACTTCCCTACTTCTCTGTAGGTCTCACCTCCGTACTTGCACTGAACAAGCAGACACACTCCTACTTTCTCGTGGGGAGGGGTCTCTTTCCCGGTTTCCAGTATTTTTGGAATGAAAAACAGCACAAATGTGCAAAATCAGCATGTAAAAAGACTGCCACAGATTAACCATTCTTCCAACAATTGGCAACAGCAAATTCCTTCCCTTATGTATGTTAGTTTGTATAATAATTATTACGGAGGTCCTAGATTATCTTAAAAATTCCCTTCTGGGCAATACTACACATTATTTTGTTCATAGTAAAATAGGTAATTACTTTGTTGATGATGATGAGTGCAGAAATCAACATACTGGGAGTTGACTTCATGATACTTTTGACCCACAAAATAAATTGTTTGTACGCTATGTAACGGTAAGCTTAACAACTGATCACTTGAAAGAGATTTTTTTTCTTACTTAAACTTTTTCGTACAATTTCGTATCGTAACAACACTTATAAACTGGGCCCCTAACTTGGTCAATTGTCTCACTTTCTGTACAGCACAAACTGTCATAGTTTGTAGGCATCACCTGACAAAACTTAACATTTATAGTTTTGTGTTAGTTGCTGCAGCCCCGCTAGCAGCAGATTTGTTGCACCTCATAAATTTGTCACGGAGGAATCAAAACATTTATCTAAAGGAGCAGGAGTATTTCTTGGAATAGTTAAGTTAGATTTGAAGTTAATGTTGAATTCATCTGCAATAATAGCTGGGCCATTAATAAAATTGCCATCTTTTATAAAGTGAAGTGGAGAAGATTTGTTTTTGCTATGAATATATTGCCATAGATCTTTAGAGTTGTGACTAGATCCAAGCTTCCACATATAGTCCTCATGAGCTTTCCTGACCTTGATGCGAACAGCATTGCGCACCCGTCTGTACGTCTCCCAATTGGCATCAGTTGGTGATTTCTTCCACGCCTTGTGACATAAGTCTCTTTTTCTTAAACCCTTTACTAACTCAGTTGATATCCACGGAGCTCTTTTCTTACCGTTTATCCTCAACTTCGGGATGCACTTGTCAACACAATTCCAAAATACCCGCACCCAATTGTCATAGCATTCTTGAATATTATTGCTAGGGAAGACACAACAACAACAAACAAATCCCAGTTAGCATTGCTAAACTGTAAACATTTTTTCGCAATTTTTTTTAGTTCTTGCCAAATCAAATCAAATCACTTAATTGCATTACATTGCAGTATAAAGAGTAATAATAATAATAATAATAATAATAATAATAATAATTCTTTATTTCATTTTGATCGTGTACATGGTACAGATATGCACTGCTCCGAAGAGAGTGTGAAATAGTAGATATTCTAATACACAGATATACTTTATATACTTAGATATCTATTCTAGGTAGAGCATACTTAAAATACTTATAATAATTATAATTCAGTCTAGAACAAAAGTTAATAACATAAAAGGGTAAGGGTAATCCATTGCTGAAAGCCCCCTATAGCGAGCCGCCAGGCTCATTGGGGGCTTGACCAATAATTGTAAAATGTGAATAATTTTAACATGCAATAAAGAACAATACAACAATATAAGTTTAAGTTGACAAAACATTATACTGACAAGCATATTAACATACCCAATGCATAGTGCAGGGTGCTAACATAATAAAAGACTGTTTATAAGTTTAGTTTTGTCGGTCATTCTGATTTACAAAATTTATCAATAGAATAAAAACACTTGTCAAGAAGAAATGATTTTACTCTAGCCTTAAAAATTATGTGCCTGCTTGTATTTATGAGTTTGATGTCTGCTGGTAATTTGTTATAGAGGGCTGAGCATAGAGCCAATGGTCCTTTGGTAAACTTGGATGTGCTGAAAGAGTCGATATGAATGTTGATTTGCGAGCGTGTGCCATGGTGATGAATTTGTGAATTGCGGGGAAACCATTCAGGATTATTGTGAACAAAGATAACACAGATTTGAATAAGGATACATGGAAGAGTCAGTATTTTTAGATTTCTAAATAATTCTTTACAGGATTTTCTCCTATTGGCTCCAACCATGATTCTGATGGCTTGCTTTTGAATGCGAAAGACACGGATTGCTTGCGATGAGGCGCCCCCGAAACATTAGTCCGTATGCTATATGCGAGTGGATATAAGCGTAATATACCGCTAGCAAAGTTTGCGAATTTACAATTTGTTTCAGCTTTCTAAGCATGAAGCAACGACTTCTCAATTTAGACGAAACTTTTTCAATCTGGGGAGACCAATCCAGAGTTGCTGTGATGGCTAGACCTAAGAATTCAACTAACTCGGAGCAAGCAATGCTTTTGAGTTTAGACGTATTAGAGGGCTTGAGTTTATGGAGAGTGTGGAGAATGAAAGTTTAAGACAAATGATTTGGAGGTTTGAAGAGCTAAAAGATTTGTGGTACAGTAGTTGGACATGTTATCTACCTCCTTGTTGGCCATTATGATAAGATTGTTAACTAAGGGGGAAGGTGCTGTAAAGAGTTGGCTGGAATCGTCCACATACTGTGTTAACGAGCCGAAATCAAAGATTACCGGCATGCCACTTACATAGAGAAGAAAAAACGCTGGACCCAGAATAGTGCCCTGCGGGACACCGCTAAGAAGGTATCGTGGAAGGGACTTGACATTGGCATGAGTGTTGTTGACAATAATATCCTTAACTTCTACTACTTGTACTCTGTTAGACAGATAGGATTTTACCCAGTCATAAGCTATGCCTCTAATGCCAACTGAGTGGAGTCTACCGAGTAGAATATTATGATCAATGGTGTCAAAAGCTTTGCTTAAGTCGTAAAACACGCCTATCGCAGAGTCACCGCGATCTAGGGCTGAATAAACATTTGAAAGAAATTCGAACATTGCAGTGATAGTGGATTTGCCTTTTTGATAGCCATGTTGATTGGCAGGGAGAATCTTGTGGGTTATCAATAAATGACATTAATCTGTTGTGAATGTTCTTTCAAAAATTTTTGCAAACGTAGAAATTAATGAGATTGGTCTGTAGCTATTTGGGTCACTTTTCTTTCCCTTTTGTTTATAGAGAGGGATCACTCTGGCTGTTTTAGCTTATCGGGAAAGATACCAGATGTGAAGGATGTGTTGATGATGAGGGAGAGAGGGTGTGCAATTAAGCGATAACATTTGGTTATAATGTAAGTGGGGACACCGTCTATCCCAGCTGATCTTTTGTTTCCAAGATTTTTTATGATGCCTGCAATCTCATTAGGAGAAGTTGGATGAAGAAATATTGATTTTGCACTTGAGGAGGCCCATAAGAAGTTGATAGTGGGGAGTTGTGAGGTTTATGTTGAGGACGGCTCATTAACCCGGCTTCAATAAAATAATTATTTAGATAGTTTGCAACTAATGATGCATTAGATGTTAAGGATCCGTTTAATATTGAGGGCAAGGGTGTCCTGAAGAGGCTTAGCCTTAGTTTGATTTTGTATAATGCCCCCAAGCAGCTTTGGATTTATTTGAGCTTTGTCTACAGTGGCGTCATTGTAAAGACGCTTGGCATTTCTAAGCTCTTTCGCATGTCCTCTTTTCAAGATGTTATAATAGGTATGCAAGTCTGCATCGTTAGGGGCTTGTTTACACCTCTGGTGTATCCATCGAAGATGCTGACCTTTATTTTTTTAATTCTCGTGTGCACCAAGGGTTAGTCTTGGGTGTTGATAATTTTTGTCGAGTTAATGGGAATGCAGAGTCAAAGTGAGATAGAAAAGTTGATTCAAACTTAGTAAATAGCTTATTTGTATATTTGTGTTGTATATGTATTGGAATGAGGTCAAGCCATTCTTCTGCATGCAATAGATTGAGGAATTTAGTTATGTTATGTTAGTTAAATTATTATCTTATATGGTATAATAACCCTGTAGGCTACGTTTAAGTAAAACTAGGAAACGCTCAGTTGGACGCGTTGATAAGCGAGCACGTGCCCCACATTGCACATTTTTTTAAATTTTAAAATTTGCGACGTTTGCTGTCCACTGGGCCATGTTTCCAATATCATTTATTATTGCCAAGGTATTTGGGTAAACCCGTGGGTTAACCTTTACTTTGTTGATAAAATTCACCGCCATCTAGAAGACCTTGACATCATTTCCTTGGGAAAACTATTTAAACTCTTTGGTTACAAATAATACACTGCTTCCTCGATAGTATTTTGATTACTTCTAGGTGGCAGTGCATAGTGCGAATTTTCGTTGAAATGGTAACGATACTTTTGTTATTATGTAATTTCCATCTACACTACTTATCGGATCAAAATAAAATTAACATATTCGTGACCGGACGGACATTCTAAATAATTTGGCCACCTCAGATTTTGTCGCAGTTTAGTTTGAAAAGAAAACTTTCGCTTGAAGTGGCTCCATCGAGTGTACCAGCGGACTCAAGAGTATAATATTATTATTCAGTAACAGCTTATAAAATAGGGCCTAGTTAGTATTTTTATATCAGATAATATTACAACTGTAGTTTATTTTAATACTGTAAGTATTAATTTATTTTTAATTGTTACATTTTAGGAAAACCTATTTATTTGCATCTTTTATTGGTACAGTTGCTAACTGACTAGTTAAGTATTTGCCAACCTCGGAAATCGAAACTTCCCATCAAAATAACACGTTTAACACTAAATTAGACTAATGGGCTAATGGACGAAATAATGCTTAGTTCGTTAAACATTAAACATTCAATATGATTGGCTTTCATGTAATTATAAACAATAAATATACGATATGTAATAGTTGGAAACTTCTTCTTGCGAGTTTGGCCAACCTGGTATTTGGCTTGGCAACATGGCACGGGCTGCCTTCTCATTCTGATCGAGTGTGGATGCGTCGAGAGAACTGCCACCTCGAAGCTCCACGGAGCTCTTTTCTTACCGTTTATCCTCAACTTCGAGATGCACTTGTCAACACCAATTCCAAAATACCCGCACCCAATTGTCATAGCATTCTTGAATATTATTGCTAGGGAAGACACAACAACAACAAACAAATCCCAGTTAGCATTGCTAAACTGTAAACATTTTTTCGCAATTTTTTTTAGTTCTTGCCAAATCAAATCAAATCACTTAATTGCATTACATTGCAGTATAAAGAGTAATAATAATAATAATAATAATAATAATAATAATAATAATTCTTTATTTCATTTTGATCGTGTACATGGTACAGATATGCACTGCTCCGAAGAGAGTGTGAAATAGTAGATATTCTAATACACAGATATACTTTATATACTTAGATATCTATTCTAGGTAGAGCATACTTAAAATACTTATAATAATTATAATTCAGTCTAGAACAAAAGTTAATAACATAAAAGGGTAAGGGTAATCCATTGCTGAAAGCCCCCTATAGCGAGCCGCCAGGCTCATTGGGGGCTTGACCAATAATTGTAAAATGTGAATAATTTTAACATGCAATAAAGAACAATACAACAATATAAGTTTAAGTTGACAAAACATTATACTGACAAGCATATTAACATACCCAATGCATAGTGCAGGGTGCTAACATAATAAAAGACTGTTTATAAGTTTAGTTTTGTCGGTCATTCTGATTTACAAATTCATCAATAGAATAAAAACACTTGTCAAGAAGAAATGATTTTACTCTAGCCTTAAAAATTATGTGCCTGCTTGTATTTATGAGTTTGATGTCTGCTGGTAATTTGTTATAGAGGGCTGAGCATAGAGCCAATGGTCCTTTGGTAAACTTGGATGTGCTGAAAGAGTCGATATGAATGTTGATTTGCGAGCGTGTGCCATGGTGATGAATTTGTGAATTGCGGGGAAACCATTCAGGATTATTGTGAACAAAGATAACACAGATTTGAATAAGGATACATGGAAGAGTCAGTATTTTTAGATTTCTAAATAATTCTTTACAGGATTTTCTCCTATTGGCTCCAACCATGATTCTGATGGCTTGCTTTTGAATGCGAAAGACACGGATTGCTTGCGATGAGGCGCCCCAGAACATTAGTCCGTATGCTATATGCGAGTGGATATAAGCGTAATATACCGCTAGCAAAGTTTGCGAATTTACAATTTGTTTCAGCTTTCTAAGCATGAAGCAACGACTTCTCCATTTAGACGAAACTTTTTCATCTGGGAGACCAATCCAGAGTTGCTGTGATGGCTAGACCTAAGAATTCAACTAACTCGGAGCAAGCAATGCTTTTTGAGTTTAGACGTATTAGAGGGCTTGAGTTTACTGGAGAGTGTGGAGAATGAAAGTTTAAGACAAATGATTTGGAGGTTTGAAGAGCTAAAAGATTTGTGGTACAGTAGTTGGACATGTTATCTACCTCCTTGTTGGCCATTATGATAAGATTGTTAACTAAGGGGGAAGGTGCTGTAAAGAGTTGGCTGGAATCGTCCACATACTGTGTTAACGAGCCGAAATCAAAGATTACCGGCATGCCACTTACATAGAGAAGAAAAAACGCTGGACCCAGAATAGTGCCCTGCGGGACACCGCTAAGAAGGTATCGTGGAAGGGACTTGACATGGCATGAGTGTTGTTGACAATATCCTTAACTTCTACTACTTGTACTCTGTTAGACAGATAGGATTTTACCCAGTCATAAGCTATGCCTCTAATGCAACTGAGTGGAGTCTAACCGAGTAGAATATTATGATCAATGGTGTCAAAAGCTTTGCTTAAGTCGTAAAACACGCCTATCGCAGAGTCACCGCGATCTAGGGCTGAATAAACATTTGAAAGAAATTCGAACATGTGCAGTGATAGTGGATTTGCCTTTTTGATAGCCATGTTGATTGGCAGGGAGAATCTTGTGCTTATCAATAAATGACATTAATCTGTTGTGAAATGTTCTTTCAAAAATTTTTGCAAAAACGTAGAAATTAATGAGATTGGTCTGTAGCTATTTGGGTCACTTTTCTTTCCCTTTTGTTATAGAGAGGGATCACTCTGGCTTGTTTTAGCTTATCGGGAAGATACCAGATGTGAAGGATGTGTTGATGATGAGGGAGAGAGGGTGTGCAATTAAGCGATAACATTTGGTTATAATGTAAGTGGGGACACCGTCTATCCAGCTGATCTTTTGTTTCCAAGATTTTTTATGATGCCTGCAATCTCATTAGGAGAAGTTGGATGAAGAAATATTGATTGTTGCACTTGAGGAGGCCTATAAGAAGTTTGATAGTGGGGAGTTGTGAGGTTTATGTTGAGGACGGCTCATTAACCCGGCTTCAATAAATAATTATTTAGATAGTTTGCAACTAATGATGCATTAGATGTTAAGGATCCGTTAATATTGAGGGCAAGGTTGTCCTGAAAGGCTTAGCCTTAGTTTGATTTTGTATAATGCTCCAAGCAGCTTTGGATTTATTTTGAGCTTTGTCTACAGTGGCGTCATTGTAAAGACGCTTGGCATTTCTAAGCTCTTTCGCATGTCCTCTTTTCAAGATGTTATAATAGGTATGCAAGTCTGCATCGTTAGGGGCTTGTTTACACCTCTGGTGTATCCATCGAAGATGCTGACCTTTATTTTTTAATTCTCGTGTGCACCAAGGGTTAGTCTTGGGTGTTGATAATTTTTGTCGAGTTAATGGGAATGCAGAGTCAAAGTGAGATAGAAAAGTTGATTCAAACTTAGTAAATAGCTTATTTGTATATTTGTGTTGTATATGTATTGGAATGAGGTCAAGCCATTCTTCTGCATGCAATAGATTGAGGAATTTAGTTATGTTATGTTAGTTAAATTATTATCTTATATGGTATAATAACATGTAGGCTACGTTTAAGTAAAACTAGGAAACGCTCAGTTGGACGCGTTGATAAGCGAGCACGTGCCCCACATTGCACATTTTTTTAAATTTTAAAATTTGCGACGTTTGCTGTCCACTGGGCCATGTTTCCAATATCATTTATTATTGCCAAGGTATTTGGGTAAACCCGTGGGTTAACCTTTACTTTGTTGATAAAATTCACCGCCATCTAGAAGACCTTGACATCATTTCCTTGGGAAAACTATTTAAACTCTTTGGTTACAAATAATACACTGCTTCCTCGATAGTATTTTGATTACTTCTAGGTGGCAGTGCATAGTGCGAATTTTCGTTGAAATGGTAACGATACTTTTGTTATTATGTAATTTCCATCTACACTACTTATCGGATCAAAATAAAATTAACATATTCCTGACCGGACGGACATTCTAATAATTTGGCCACCTCAGATTTTGTCGCAGTTTAGTTTGAAAAGAAAACTTTCGCTTGAAGTGGCTCACATCGAGTGTACCAGCGGACTCAAGAGTATAATATTATTATTCAGTAACAGCTTATAAATAGGGCCTAGTTAGTATTTTTATATCAGATAACTATTACAACTGTAGTTTTATTTAATACTGTAAGTATTAATTTATTTTTAATTGTTACATTTTAGGAAAACCTATTTTTTTGCATCTGCTACTGACTAGTTAAGTATTTGCCAACCTCGGAAATCGAAACTTCCCATCAAAATAACACGTTTAACACTAAATTAGACTAATGGGCTAATGGACGAAATAATGCTTAGTTCGTTAAACATTAAACATTCAATATGATTGGCTTTCATGTAATTATAAACAATAATATACGATATGTAATAGTTGGAAACTTCTTCTTGCGAGTTGGCCAACCTGGTATTTGGCTTGGCAACATGGCACGGGCTGCCTTCTCATTCTGATCGAGTGTGGATGCGTCGAGAGAACTGCCACCTCGAAGCTCCACGGAGCTCTTTTCTTACCGTTTATCCTCAACTTCGGGATGCACTTGTCAACACAATTCAAAAATACCCGCACCAATTGTCATAGCATTCCTGAATATTATTGCTAGGGAAGACAGTAGGCAGATCTGAAAGAAGAGTTGACTTAACAAATCCCAGTTAGCATTGCTAAACTGTAAACATTTTTTCGCAATTTTTTGAGTTCTTGCCAAATCAAATCAAATCACTTAATTGCATTACATTGCAGTATAAAGAGTATATTAGTTAAATTATTATCTTATATGGTATAATAACATGTAGGCTACGTTTAAGTAAAACTAGGAAACGCTCAGTTGGACGCGTTGATAACGAGCACGTGCCCACATTGCACATTTTTTAAATTTTAAAATTTGCGACGTTTGCTGTCCACTGGGCCATGTTTCCAATATCATTTATTATTGCCAAGGTATTTGGGTAAACCCGTGGGTTAACCTTTACTTTGTTGATAAAAATTCACCGCCATCTAGAAGACCTTGACATCATTTCCTTGGGAAAACTATTTAAACTCTTTGGTTACAAATAATACATTGCTTCCTCGATAGTATTTTGATTACTTCTAGGTGGCAGTGCATAGTGCGAATTTTCGTTGAAATGGTAACGATACTTTTGTTATTATGTAATTTCCATCTACACTACTTATCGGATCAAAATAAAATTAACATATTCGTGACCGGACGGACATTCTAAATAATTTGGCCACCTCAGATTTTGTCGCAGTTTAGTTTGAAAAAAAAAACTTTCGCTTAAAGTGACTCCATCGAGTGTACCAGCGGACTCAAGAGTATAATATTATTATTCAGTAACAGCTTATAAAATAGGGCCTAGTTAGTATTTTTATACTAGGAAACGCTCAGTTGGACGCGTTGATAAGCGAGCACGTGCTATAGCTAGACCCACATTGCACATTTTTTTTAAATTTAAAAATTTACGACGTTCGCGTTTATTTTATTTTATTTTATTTATTTATTTATTTAACGTCTATCCAGTATTATTTATTATTGCCAAGGTATTTGGGTAAACCCGTGTTTAAATCTTTACTTTAAAATCCACCGCCATCTAGAGGACCTTGACTCCTTGGGAAAACTATTTAAACTCTTTGTTGACAAATAATAGACTGCTTCCAAATACCGTAATATAACACTACGTTTAATACAGGAAAGAGGGCTGTATTTCCATTGTTGTAGGAGGAGACAATTGGATCAGCGCCCCTGGCGGCATTGGCGTTACATTGGGCGCGAAATTCAAATACTGGAGTTAGCGCATAGATTATTTTACCGGGTCGGGTTTGAGTGTAATTTTCCAATTGGACAATTACGTTACACGACAAAACAAGGGCAAGATGCCCCTGGGCAGGCTAATACATAATATTACTATCGAAAACACTTAAACTCAGACTATTTTAGTCGCCACTTCTTGCACCTGAGAGGAGTAATCACAACACTAAGGTTATTAGTGCCCTACGTTTTTTTTTTTTTTTAAGATTGGGGCGAAAGGGGAAACGCGGTGGTACACGGTGAGGGTGGGCCTGTGCTTTTCAGAAACAGACGGGGGGAGGGTGGGGGGGGTGGGGGCGGGTGGGTTGTGACGAAATCGGGCCGGGGGGCTGGCACGGGGAGGGGTTGTTGGGGGTTGCCCCACGTCGTGATCGTTGTCGCCTGCGTCATCGTCCGTCTTGTCATTGTCGTCGTCGTCGTCGGTGAGGTGTGGGGAGGTAGTCAAAGGGAAGGGGAAAATTTCTCGAGGGCAGACGACGTCCTCTTCTTGCCTTGTACGATGAGCATAAGAGGTAAGCTCTGGGCCTATTCGACTCCCCGGGTTCAGGCATGCTGAACCCATCTGGACACTCAGACGGTCGCGTGGATAGACACACAACTTGGTGTGCATATCATGTATACTGCCACTACAAGCATTAAAACCGTATAGTAAGGCATGGGGAGGTGTTGTCATTCCTTTGTTCAGTTCATAGCAACAAAAATAAGATTAACATTTTATATTTCATCTTGATTGCAAGTGTAGCTATGGTGAAAACAAATATTATGATCATCCTTTATTCATTTTAGGGTTAGGCCTATTACTAATATTAAAGTGTGCCAGGAACTAGATAGTAATACTTTGTATACACATTTAAAAACATGTATTGATATCTAGTTCTTCAGTAACCAATACAAAAATAATAAACACACAAGAACAATCAATACAAATACGTAGGCTAGTGATAATACGAGTACCTTTGAGCATGTCTGTCAAGATAATAATATAATAATGACATGTTTATGTTTTGTTTAGAGCAAAGCAGTCACTTGTCTCCCGATTTAACGCCTTCTTTAATGTATTTTAATTGTTTTGGCGTCCAGATGGCCGTGGTAATGTAACTCCAATGCCGCCAGGATCGCTGTTGTTAGTTGTCTCCCGTTTTACAGCCCTCTTTCCTGTATTAAACGTAGTGTTATATTACGGTATTTGCTGCTTCCTCGCAGGGTCCACTAGATACCTAACAGCTGCTGTAAGGTGGGTCTTCGCTTGTACTTCCACAATGTATAAGCGCCATTTTATATCTTGAAGTCAAGGCCTACTTGATAATGTGTCTACTGAGTGCACGCACACATTATCCAACGGACCTCAAAGAGATTTTGTAAACAAACAGCAGACTGCAGCTGGACGTCAATTTCAGAAATCGGTTGCACATTATTTTTTTAATGCAATAAATATTACATAAAAAGGCTACCATTTATATAATCTTTGATTCTTATATTTGCAGGTAACATTATGATGTAAATAATTTTTATATCTTTCAACTTCATATCTCAATTTTCATTTGCATACTAATTTGGATATTAGGGCCCGAGGCAAACTGTCCAGATACCGGTAGGCCTATGGCAATAAGGCCTATTAGCATTGATGTGTTTGGTAAGATAAAGATGAGCCCAAGCCTTGCACTTGTCCATACTTGCACCAATGCTTGCACCATGTATAAACCAATACCTAATGAGGATTAATTTTAATCAAACTTGAACTTGAATCTGAGCTAAGCCTAGGGCCTAGCCCTAAGAACGCGGGTAACCTCCAGACCTAAGTTCGACGTCGACTTCTACAAGAAAGTTTATTGGGTAAGGTCTAGGCCTTGGTCTATGAAAAATCCCACACACTAGGGCCTAGCCTAGGCTTATGCGCATAAAATCTTTTATCGTGGAGTTGTAACTTCATTCTAAACACAAAGTTGGTAATAATCCACAATGCCCAATGATCTGTCAAAACAAAACAAAAACATAGCACATTCTGCTACGGATAATATTACAGAGCGTGTTCGGAGCGCTCCAGATTATTTTTAAAACACCACGCTAAGATATAAAATGGCGGTTTGTTTACATCAGGTGAGAAGACCCAGCTTACAGCAGCTTAGCATAAGTATCTAGTGGACCCTGCTTCCTCGAAAGTATTTTGATTACTTCTAGGTGGCAGTGCATTAGAAACTTCGCGCGTCTTTTCGTTGCCATGGCAACGTTACTTTGTTATAATGTAATTTCCATCTACACTACTTATCGGATCAAAATAAAATTAACATATTCGTGACCGGACGGACATTCTAAATGATTTGGCTATCTCAGATTTTGTCGCCGTTGAGTTTGAAAAAAAAACTTTCGATTAACTTTAATGTAACTTTTTAACTTTTTGAACGATTTTGCCACAAAACTAATGGCATTCAATCGAGAACAAAGCTTGCGGATGGTGAAAATTTCAACTCGATCCGAGCCTCCTTTCGACCGCTATCATGAGCCAAAAAAGCTGCACGACTTTCCGTTGCCATGGTAACCGTACTTTGTTATAATGTAATTTCCATCTACACTACTTATCGGATCAAAATAAAATTAACATATTCGTGACCGGACGGACATTCTAAATGATTTGGCCATCTCAGATTTTGTCGCCGTGAAGTTTGAAAAAAAAACTTTCGATAACTTAATGTAACTTTTTAACTTTTTGAACGATTTGCCACAAAACTAATGGCATTCAATCGAGAACAAAGCTTGGGATGGTGAAAATTTCAACTCGATCCGAGCCTCCGTTCGAACGTTATCGCGAGACATACAAACAAAACAAAAAAAAAACCAAACCAGTGACTATTTTTTCCGGCAGAGTCAAATGGAAACGCTCGCTTCGCTCGCTTAATCAGATAATATTACAACTGTAGTTTATTTTTACTACTGTAAGTATTAATTTATTTTTAATTGTTACATTTTAGGAAAACCTATTTATTTGCATCTTTTATTGGTACAGTTGCTAACTGACTAGTTAAGTATTTCCAACCTCGGAAATCGAAAACGTCCCATCAAAATAACACGTTCATCACTAAATTAGACTAATGGGCTAATGGACGAAATAATGCTTAGTTCGTTAAACATTAAACATTCAATATGATTGGCTTTCATGTAATTATAAACAATAAATATACGATATGTAATAGTTGGAAACTTCTTCTTGCGAGTTTGGCCAACCTGGTATTTGGCTTGGCAACATGGCACGGGCTGCCTTCTCATTCTGATCGAGTGTTGGATGCGTCGAGAGAACTGCCACCTCGAAAGTGTTTCATACCAAAGTACACAGTAATTGCGTACACATGCTATGAACAGACGTCAATACAATCAAAGTAATATTGGCAGTAGGCTTTAAAAGTATTAAAAGTGTCCTAATTGCCATCACAAAACTTTTACGCTCACTCTGAGTCGGCGTGCATATCTGCTGGGTCGAAGGAAACGGACGGATCGCTAGGACCATCTATGCTGTGTGGTCGCAGTTGGTCCAACGGTTAGCGCGCTCGTTTTGTAAGCGAAAGGTCGCCGGTTCGAGTTTCGGCTGCGAAAACTTTTTACCTTTTTTTATAGATCCCATCATTATTGTTTATTCTTATCGATAACGGGTTACGATTTTTATAACTTTTCATTTAAAATTACTCGAACACAAAGACATTCTTCCCTCAACGTTTGGCTATAAGGCTAGTTTTGGGTGTATAGTGTAGTCAAGAGTATTTGCTTTTACCGGCTTCAGCCTGCGCACTGCGCCCAATATTTAGTTTTTTTAAATATGAAATTTATCCAAATATCTTACATAGGCCCTATACATGACATACACCAGGAAAACGCTTAAGTCCCGCCGCGTTGTTGGATGAGCGTAATTGGTGAATTGAGTTGACATTGTGTTATGCGGATTTTCTGTTGTTCTGTGAAAAAATCATTACTAAGTTGAAAATTTTTTTAAAAAAATTTAAATTAAATTTTAAATAAACTTAACTTTAAAATTTTTAAATTAATTTCGTTTTAAAAAAGAAAAAAATCGTAAAATTGCGATTATCATTAGAAATAATTATTCGATTGCGCTCAAATTTCACACGAATATATTAATTCATAAATTTAAGGTTCTGTGAAAAAATTATTACAATCAGTTAAAGCATGTAGGTGTTATAAGTCAAAGAATTGTTTTAAAAAAGAAAAAACCCGTAAAATTTCGATTTTCATGAGAAATAATTTTTCGATTGCGCTCAAATTTCACACGAATATCTTAATTAATAAAATTATGGTTCTGTGAAAAACTCATTTAAATCGGATAAAGCATGTAGGAGTTATAAGTCGGAAGAAATTTTTTAAAAATCGAAAAAAATCGTAAAATTGCGATTTTCATGAGAAATAATTTTTTGGTTGCGCTCAAAAACGTGGCAGTTCTAAGTTCAGAGATTTTGAAGGTCTTCATAAAATTTCATTGCAATTGGAGTATCGGTTTAGCCGGAATCGTGCTGACGAACACACAATAATACAGAAAAAAAGAAAAAAAAAACATTCCGGATTTTTTTCTCCAGTGTAGTGAAATGGAATCTTCGCTTCGCTCGCTACGCTCGCTACGCTCATCCAATACTAAATTGCCATATGTAGAACAGAAGTCTATCAATATGGGAATAATTGCCCCAATTAAAATAATAATACTAAAAATTGTAAAGAATTTGTGATAGGTCCTCAATAATAATTACTTATAAACTTGCTCGTTATTCTGTGTAAATATGTTATCTTAGTTTTATTTGTAAAACAGTTTTTACGACTTTTTTTTAACGTTAATACATTCGAACTACGTGTTGTAATACGGAGAGGCAGCCAAACCCAATTTTTAAATTTTCGCTCCCTATACTACTTTACAACGGAGTTCACTATCATTGGTCAATCGAGCGCGGTTTCGAAGAGGCGTCACGCAGCGTTGCCAAGCCTTCACTGTTGCTCCTGGTTGTTACAATTATATGTTGACTTTGGACGTAAAAATATCAAAATCCAGTATGGTAACATGTATTTTGCAAATACTATTTTTTTCAGTGTTTTATTACCTGCAAATTGATACATAATTTAGTCATATTTCACTTGCGGTTCGTGTACTGTAGTGCCTTTTTGATCGGAAAGTGTAGGGTTTTGCTCGCTTGCAATGTTAAAGGATAGGGATTTACTTGATATACGATATATTCAGGTCTAAAGTTTGAAGGTCGCCCTATCCCATAGCATGGGGAACATGGAAATACATGCACTTTTCGACATTTACTTATGATTTCAAATAACTTCTTGTGAATAAATTTTGTTTAAAAACTGTTTTTCTTAAAGAATATTAAATTCCGAATGATATAAGAACAAGAAAATAGTACGTTCCTGAACCAATTTAGAAGTTATAGCAACTTGAAGTGCAACCTGACGATTTGACTTGGCAACCCTGTAAACTTAACTCTGATCTTATTGGCTTAGAGCCTTTAGCACATTTGCAGGGAGATTTCAAAATGTAATTTTGCTACTGAACGGTTTAAGAATTAATAGAAAGATAATAGGTACTTGTTTTATACAGGCAGCCAATGAAGTTGCAATTAATTATTAATTACATATATTATGCGCTTTATATTTCAACAATAAATTGCATTGGTAGGAGAAGGATGTTAGAAAATGACAGATTCCTGACCCAATACACAATGAATGTATTGATGTACTATTATGTAATTGCAGTGTTGTGGAGATGGCGGAGTAGTGTGGAGAATGAGATGCACGATACCAAAAATTGTACAATATAATTTTTCCTTATCTTGCTTGAAAGCCAGATTTATCTGCTCGACAGCCAGTGCACTACCGGGCGATCTCCACCCCCACCCCCCCAACCCAAACACCACAACGCATCGTGACCCTGACCAGACCGTTGTGACTAGATATACAAAGATCAAAGAACAGGGAACAATGAGTTTTCTTCATTTATATAGCAACTAGCAGTTGGCCTTTTCCACATTATAGTAAAACAGTCTTCCTCTTACGTGATTGTAAATTACCACTTCATCAGTATGTCATTATTTACTGGACAGCAGTACATCTCGGCTATTACGATAATTATTGATGAGCGCGATTTTTAGCAGATCATTAGACACCCACCCACTCGATTTTTTGTGTTACTACCCTGGTAACCTGCGGGTAATGTGGACGGGTCGGGTAACAGGGCCGTATAAAAGTCGGGCTTCGTCATATCATAAGTGAAAGCTCCTACAGGCAAATACAGACTGGATAAAAGTTTTCTATTTTAGAGTAAATTGCACTAAAAGATTACAGTAATAAAATGTATTTCAGATAATACGTAAACAATAATTTTTGGATAAAAATAAAAAAGTAAAAAAAGTAGTTAGAGCCGGGGTTTGAACCGGCTACCTCTCGCGTGCTACGCGGACGCGCTATGCCTGAGCCAAAGTGTACTGTGGCTGCCGGCCGCTTAGAGAGATACTGATGCAGTCTGCCGCAGACTATGTGTGCGCGCTGGGTTCAAATAATTATAAACGCTTTGTAATTGGCAATAAATGCACGTTTTACTCTTTTAAAGTATTCTGCCAATGTTTCTTTAATTTAATAAAATGCTACATATATCATACATATTTCATTACTAATTATTTTGGTATGATACAAATACGAATTGGCAGTTCTCACGAATATCGTTGGCCTAGGCCTACAGCTTGTTGTAGGGGCCCGCGAGACACTGTGATTACAGTGATGCCAGATCTTTTGTTGGTAGTTAATACCTTTAATATGCATCTAATTAAATAAAAAACTAAACACCATTAATATTTATTTTATTTAAAAAGCGTTTCAGAAACACAATTTTGTCTTTATTTGATGCACAAACCGTGTTTTATTATTTATTAGAAAAAACAAAAATACACTAGTCAAATCACAGCCTGTGAATAATAACAATAAAAAATCCTGTTATGTGTCTATTTTGTTTTAAAAGTGAGCTTCATTTCGGCTTCATTCATTTTAAATACGTAAACAAAGTGTGTTTTATTTAATTGTCCGTTATTTGTTTATTTTGAGCGATATATGGAATCTCATAAATCTCTCAAAAACTAGAGATTACATTCGCTTGAGCTACCTTAAGAGTATATATTATGAATTTCAGCCAAATTTCACTACGAGCAAGTTTCAACGGATCGACTTTAACTTTAATGTAACTTTATAACTTTTTAAACGATTTTGCCACAAAACTAATGGCATTCAATCCAGATCGAAGTTTGCTGATGGTCAAAATTTCAACTCGATCCGAACCTCCGTTCGACCGCTATCATGAGCCAAAAAAGCTGCGCGACTTTCCGTTGCCATGGTAACGGTACTTTGTTATAATGTAATTTCCATCGACACTACTTGTCGGATCAAAATAAAATTAACATATTCGTGACCGGACGGACATTCTAAATGATTTGGCCACCTCAGATTTTGACGCCGTTAAGTTTGAAAAAAATACTTTCGATTAACTTTAATGTAACTTTTTAACTTTTTGGCCGATTTTGCCACAAAACTAATGGCATTCAATCTACTACGAAGCTTGCGGATGGTGAAAATTTCAACTCGATCCGAGCCTCCGTTCGAACGTTATCGCGAGACATACAAACAAAAAAACAAACAAACAAACCAAAAAAAAAGAAAAGAAACAAAACCAGTGACTAATTTTTCCGGCAGAGTCAAATGGAAACGCTCGCTTCGCTCGCTTAATTAAAAAAGGTTATGCAAAATACGTACAGTGTAAACTTGTTTTGTTGCTGTCATAAGTAGAAGCTCGAGCGATCGGCAACAAAACATGCGTCTATACCTATTTAGTTTAAAAGTAGGAAATTAATATTTTAGCATGGTTTAAGTTTGTGAGACAGATGCCTTTGATCTTATTCTATGTCTAGGACTATGTACAATGCTATATCTATTTCTTAATACAATGAAAATAAGATGCTAAAAACTAATTGCTAGTATAACTTAATATAAGTATAAATTTTTCATTTTTCGTAATAACAAGTAGAATTTTTGCACGATTGGTTTGATCAATTTGCATTAATATCCTTAGAGAAAATTTAGCATAACATCATTTTGATTATTCTTACTCTTTCAGATTAACGAGATTTTCAATTGTTTCCGAGGATGTTGAAGTTAGCCATTGCTTTAGAGCTTGTTTAAATGTAGATTTAGATTCATGCTCTTTGATTGACTTTGTAATTCTGTTGTATATTCGAGGAACCTAGGTAGAGAGCATGCCTTTGTATGATGTCTTTTGATGTTCTGTGTATAATAAGATTTTGGCTACTCTTTTCTCGTGTATTGATGCAATGTGATACTGTTTTTATAATTCCAGTATTTTTGTTTAGGTGCACATAGTTGGTTAACGTCTTGACATATAGCTTTCTAATATCAAGTGTTTGGCTTTCTACGTAAACAAGCGAGGATGGATATTGGCGTGGTTCCTTTAGCATTACTTTTAGAACCAGCTTTTGCATTATGATTAATTGTTCGATATGTGCCATATACGTTCCACCCCACCTAAAGATACCATATTGTGCTACTGACTGAAACAATGCATGGTATACAATTCTTAGCGTAGGAAAAGAAAGAATGTTTCTAAGATTGTAGAATTTGTAAATAGTGTTTCTGAGTTTTTTTGTAATAAAAGAAATGTGATTATTCCATCGAAGATGTTGATCCATTATGAGTCCAAGGTACCTGGTGTTGTCTACTTTGTTTATTGCACTACATGTGCAGTTTATAGTGTCCCCAGTACATAGATTAGAGTGTATTTGTAGTTTTAGGTTAGGGTTTGCAGGTTGCCCATTTGATTTTGGAGAAAATGTTATATACACAGTTTTGTCTTCATTTAGCGTTAGAAGGTTTTCATTTAACCATTTAACCACTATTCAATAGTGCCTCAGCCTGTTGATATGTTTCATTCCATGTATTTCCAGATACGATTAAGTCAGTGTCATCTTCAAAACTTAAAATGCGAGCTCCTTTAGCATTACATAGGTCGTTAATGTAAATTGTGAACAGAAGTGGTCCAAGCACAGTGCCTTGAGGCACACCGTATTTAATTTCTCGTGGTGAACTTAGGGAATCGTTAATCTTTACGTACTGCTGTCTTTCTTTCAGATAATCTTTGATTAATTCTAGTGCAATACCCCTGATTCCATAGTTTTTTAATAAGTATTTTGTGAGACACCATGTCAAATGCTTTTGCTAGGTCAAGAAAAATTACTAGGTGTTTTTTTGAGGTTGATTGACAAGTGAATCTCCTCCGTTAATTTATAGATTGCATTTTCTGTGCTCTTTCCCTTGCAAAAACCGTATTGGTTTGGAGAGAATATCATGTTACTTTCTAGGTACTCGCTAACTCTTTTTTTAATGCTTTTTTCGTATATTTTAGAAAGATTTGTTAGTAGGGATATGGGTCTGTAGTTAGATGTTTGCGTTTTGATGTTTGCGTATTACCTCCTTTTTTGTGAATAGGTGTGATTATTGCATGTTTGTATTCACTAGGGAATATACCGGTTGATAAACTTTGATTTATGATGTGAACTATTGGCTTTAATATTAGTGGTTTCAGAGCTTTTAATGTTTTTGATTGGATGTTATCGATTCCTGGTGCTGTATTTTCTTTTTGTTCAGTTATGTACAATGAGATTTCTGTTTCAGTAACTGGATAGAGGAAAATAGATTTTTCTGTGTTACATGGTTCGTGTTCTAAAGAAGGTGTAGTTTCAGAATAAGGTTGTCTCTTTTTTAAGATTTCATCTGCCATTTTTTCCCCAATGTCAGTAAAATAATTATTGAGCGTGTCAGCTACTGGTGTTGGGTTTTTATCCGCGTTAAGTGTTCATTCATTTGTTACAACTTCTTTTATAGAAAAACGTTTTTTTAAACAGTTGTAAGTAGCTTCGTTTATTACGTTCCACACTTTTTGGGTATTATTGTTTGCATTTTGTAGCTTATTCTTGAAATAATCTTCTTTAGTGTTTTTAATGATCTGATTTAGTTTATTACGATATTGTTTATAATTTGCTTTGAGCACGGTATCTAGAGGGTGGTTTATGACTTGTTTGCTAAGTTTATCTCGTTTTCTTATTGATTTTATTAGACCTAGTGTTATCCACGGTTTAATTTTTTTAGGGTGAATTTTTGTGTGCTTATATTCAGTAGCTTTTTTCAATATGGCCTCCCAGTATTTTAAGGAAGTTGCCTGTTGCAATATTAACATCTGGTTCATTCAAATATTAAGTGTAGCAAGTACAGCCTCATGGTCACTTACTCCTGGAATTACTTGGGTGGATTCAACAATAGTAACGTCACTGCACAGAAAAAAGTCCAAAATCGACCTGGATGCTCCACAAATTCTCGTTGCTTGTAATACTAGCTGGCTTAGAAATGTGCATTGAAACCATAGCAAAAAGTCATTAGCAAGCTGATTATTTGATATTGGCGCTACATTTGCGTCCCAAGTAATGTCAAGATTGAAATCTCCAAAAAGCAAGACAGCCTTATACGATGCTTGTACATTTTGCACCTTCAAAAGTGAGTCATGAAACTTGGCGTTCTGCTCTTGAGTAGAATTTGGAGCTCTGTATCCTGAACCAACTAGGAATTTCTCTTTATTTATGGTTATTTCCAGCCAAATTATTTTACATGCAGTTTCTAGCTCCAGGCATCTTGTAGGATTGAAATCAGGTTTAACAGCTAGGAGGACACCACCACCACGCCTACCAATTCTATCATTCCTAAAGATGCTATAACCAGGAGGAAATATTTCACCATCAGAAAACAGAGGAATCAAACCAAGTCTCACAAACACACACAACAGGTGCATACCCTGCCACCAACCACGCAAGTAAATCAGGCTTGCGTTTTAAACAGTTCAGGCTACGAGCATTAAATGAGAGAATCTTTATCTTTGAAGAAACTTGACAGTAGGCCTATTGCTTGCAATCGAATCACCCAAGTAATCGCTCTTGTCAAATAAAGAATTAGAAAAACTGCGGAAGAGAATACTGCCAGCATATCCAATCCTTGTGATTCAAAATGTCATCCCTTATTTGGTTAGATTTCATCTTTAAGCAAGTTTTGTGAAAATATTTGCCACAAACAGAGCAATCTAAAAATACCTGATTCCTTCTACCTGGCAATTCACACATGCCACAAATTCTTGGAGGACCAGGATTAACCTGGATATCACCAGCAAGAAGTATTATACACATCAGCATTCTAACAACCTTTGTATATCCCACTCTGGAGAAGGCTGTGAATGAGTTGAGAAATGTTTTAAAATTTATATCTTGTCAAATGAAGTTTATTTCATGTTCTACTTAGTGTTGAGTGATAAAATTTTGTCCAAAATGTAAAGATTTGTTCGATGAAGGGGGTGATATTGTTATCAAAAAATTTTGATTATAAGGTAAAAGAATTAAATGATATTCAAACTTTTTAAATTTGAAAAAAAATATCATGTGAAAAAAAAAAACAAAATTTTTTAAAACACAAGAATGGGGAAAGGGGTTCCTCAGATTTGTAAAGAGGAAAGGGTCGTTCATGAGAAGAGGCATGTAGAACTTATGTAGTGTCCCCGGGAAACTTTAGTTTATCGGCCCAGTTATCAAATAATTTTTTCCAATATATAAACATTCTTAGTCCCCGTCCCCGAAAAGATTTTTCCTTTAAAAACGTGGTTTTTTTTTCTATTTTAAAAAACGCCCTTACTAAACTTTTTGTAATAATTTTAAAAAGTCGTTTTACCTACTACTATAAAAATCACGAACGAAGCAGATCTTTGGCCGGCTCCAATAAAAAAACCTTAAAGGGACAAAATACCCCAAAAATGAAAAAGGGGCCCTGGCAACTTTCTGCGTGTCAAGGGAAAGGGCGACTTCAAAAAAAGGCCCTCAAAAGACCTAAAAAAAAAACAAATTACTCCCCCAACTAGGGGAAACCCTAAAGAAACTATGGTTTCGTCTAGATCAGAAACCCCCAAATAAAAGGGCCCACCCCCCGACGATGAGAGTCAATCTGAACCCGACGCCGTCGTCGCGGATGCATACGTGAGCGAAAACCTAAGCTTGACCAACAGATCGTTTCCCTTTAAGGAGGGTATTTTTAAAAGGATCGGAAAACCCGGGGCGTCGCGACGTTCCCCCCGTATAGACCAAGCAAAAATCGACCACGGAGAATGTTTCGAGGGACTGCGAGAAATTCCCCACCCGACCCCCAACTGCCTCCTCATACACGGCCCGTCCCTGGGGCCCCCGCTTTGAGGATGTGTTCGAGTCCGTACTCCGTTTTCTCGTCACCCGCCTCCGGGTCCGAGTTTAGGGAGGAGGACATCGATCGTTGCCACCCCCTTTGGGGAACCGTCAGGCACCCCACAGCGGGGGTTCGTTTTGGGGGCCGCCCGAGGCCTATAATCGTGAAATTCACGCCCCCTACTAAAACCAGGGGGAAACATATGGGGGGGAAAGGGAGGAAGTTTGCAAAACCAATTTCCCCCATCCCCGAGTCTCTTACTCGCCCCCGGGGCGAGCCCTTCTAGGTCTTGAAAAGGAAGGAAAATCGCGGGTCAAAAAAACTTTGGGGGACCCAGGATGGACGGATCATCGTTCGGGGAACGAAGCAAAAAGAGGTTTTACGTCACACGGGAACGGGACTGGAGATGTTTCAACGACCTACGAAAAACCCCAATATCTGATAAAAGCAAAACCAGGGACACTAAATTAAAGAGATCCCAGCATAGGGGACACTCCCCCAATGTATTTTCGTTTCATTATTTTTCAATGCAATTGAACTTTATTTATCGCCCCCGATTTTAGTTTATTTTTAAATCTTCCCTTTCAATTAGCTTAATTTTCCGTGTGATGTGTTTTGTGTGCAGGGGAAAACCCGGGGAAAATAAAAGAAGACAGAAAGGAGACATGGTGGGGTTTTTTTGATTATTCAATCAACTTTGTCACAGGTGATGGGCGACTATATTTTATATCTTTATATAATCCACACACATTTTTACCCTTTTCCTTGGAAAAAATAGTAGAAAATGGCCCCAAACCAAAGTTAAGTTGGCCCAAAACTGAAGACTCCAAAAGAAAAACCCAAAACCCCAAAAATCCTCCCCTTTCGTAAACCCCCTACAAAACCAGTAACACTTAAATCAAACCCCCTCCCCTCCCCCTTCCCCCCAACTTTAAACCCCGAACCGGCGGGTCTTCTAAAGAAGCGCCTAGCTGGCCCACCCGCGCGCTCTTCAGGTCTTCATCTAAATGCTAGCCCCCTTTTTATCACCCCCGCCTCGCCCTTCGGGCCCGGGTTGGGAGAGGATAGTAGGCCACACGCTATTCTGATCAGGAGTCGGGGCCCTAAAACCAAACCCTCAACTCGCCCACTGGAAAGGACTAGATGGGTACAGGCTGATCAGAAACGATCCCCACTAAAGTCGCGGGGGGGGGGATTTTGCTTACATCCGTGTTTGATGTAAAAAAGTAAAATTCTTTCTAAATCCCCCAAACCCGAGTATTTTTCCCCGGCCGGAATACATGTTTTGGGAAAAATTAAAATTTTTCAAATCACTTTTATACTTAAGCAGTTGTCTACCGTCCTCCCGAAAATTGGGTTTTCACAGATTTTAAAAGTTCATTTTTAAAAATTTTTCCTTTTCCCCATTATGAGCACTTAATTTTTTAATGGGTGACTTTAAAAACCAACCTACTAGCTGTTAATCACACAGATCCCAAAGCAACTAACTCCATATTGGGTCATGCAAACCTAAATTAAAATACCGCTAGAACCAACCCATCTACCTCCACCTCGCTTTACATGGATTAAACCAATAATGACGTCAAACCGTGTTTAAAGTCTTAAACCCGGGTTTAAATCTCGTACCAGGCATATCAGCTCACGACTTAATATTTTACAATTTTTCCATCCGTAGCCGAAAAAAAAAACCAAAAATTATTTAAACGACGAGCCTAAAACTCTTTAGATGTTGACGAATTTAAAACCGATTCTATTTCTTTCCCCTTTGGGATCATTAAAAAAACCCTGCCCAAAATTGACGAAAAGCTTTCAGCATTTAATTCTAATTATTAACCGTATGATAAACAGCACCTTTAAAAAAGTCGTCAGAGTCACTAAAAACCTTTGGGGACTCCTTCCCCTCCACAGTCTTTGTGTAACGGGGCGGGATAGATTTTTTCATCGGGGAAATGTCTTGTTAAAATCGGGAAAATTTGTCCCGACCCCTTTTGCCTCCACAGTCGTTTTGTAACGTTGTTTGGTCAGATTTTTTCATCGAGAATGTTTTGCTAAAATTAGGAAATTTTGTGCGACCCTTTTTTTATATATTCGATTCATTTTATAAATTGCATTTAAACCTTTTTTTATTTGTTATCAAATTTTTTGAGTTTTTAATGGCATTGTTGTAATATTACTATTTAAAATTTTTATTTACTTAAAGTAGTTCATTTTGTGTCTGCATCTATTAATTAGATTTATTTTGTTTTTTTTTCCTCCTTTTTAAATCCCGGGTTTTTATAAATGAATAGGATTTGACGTTAAAAAAATAAATAAAAAAATAAATAAATAAAAAAAATAAATAAAACCCCTTTCCTACACAGTGTGTGTAACGTGGTGGATAGAGTTTTTTATGAGAATGTCTTGCCCACACCTAGGAAACTTGTGTGACTCCTTGGGCCCCCAAAAGTCGTGTGTAACGTGGTTTTGGTTTAGGGGTTTTCCCTCGAGGGAATTTTCTTGCTACAATTAGGGGCACTTTGCGATCCTTGGGCCCCCCAGTCGTGTTTTAACGTTGTGGATAGGTTTTTTATCGAGAATGTCTTGCCCACACTTAGGACACTGTGCGACTCCTTGCCTCCACAGTCGTGTGTAAAGTGGCTGGTCAGAGTTTTTTCAAACGAGAATGTCTTTGCCCACACTTAGGAAAAATTGGTGATCCTTGGGTCCACCCCCGTTGTGTTTTAACGTGGGGTGGTTTGAGTTTTTTTTATCGAGAATGTATTGCTAAACCTAGGAAAATTGTGCCCACTCCTTGCCCCCAAAAAGGCGTGTGTAACGTGGCTGGTCCCGAGGTTTTTTTACGAAAAATGTCTTTCTCACTTAGGAAAACTTTTGGGACTCCTTGCCTTAACAGCGTTGTTAAAGTTGCTGGTAGAGTTTTTCATCGAGAATGTCTTCTACACTTAGGAAAAATTGGCCCCCACTCCTTTGCCCCCACAGGGCGTGTGGAACGTTGGGGGTCAGAGTTTTTTATCCCAGGGAAGTTTTGCTACACTTAGGAAACTTGTGCGATCCTTGGGCCCCCCACAGTCGTGGTAACGTGGGGGGAAGAAGAGTTTTTTATCGAGAAGTCTTGTACACTTAGGGAAAAATTGTGCGAATCCCTTTCCTTTCCCCAGGTGTGTAAAGTGGGCCCGGATAGAGTTTTTCATCCCAGAATGTCCCTTTCTACACTTAGGGGCACTTTGCGGGCTCCCTTTCCTCCACAGTTTGTGTGTAAAAGTTTCGGGTAGAGTTTTCACGAGGGAAAGTCTTTCCCACCAAATTTGGACACTTGTGCGACTCCCTTTCCTCCACCAGTCGTGTGTAAAAAGTTTTCTGGTCAAAAGTTTTTCATCAGAATGTCTTGCTACACTTAGGAAACTTGACGACTCCTTTTCCTCCACAGTCGGGGTGTAACGTGGCTGGATAGAGTTTTTATCGAGAATGTCTTGCTACATTAGGACACTTTTGCGACCCTTGCCTTTTCCCCAAAAGTTTTCGGTTGGGTTGGGTTTTTGTTTTAAAAAAAAACACGGGGTGGCTGGTTAGAGTTTTTCATCGAGAATGTCTTGCCCACACTTTGGGGCACTTGTGCGACTCCTTGCCCTCACCCCCCGGGCGTGTTTTTAACGTGGCCTTTTGGGGGAAGGTTTTTTATCGAGAATGTTTGCTACACTTTTGGACACTTGTGCGCTCCTTGCCTCCCCAGTCCCTGTGTAACGTTGGGTGGGAAAAGTTTTTTATGAGAATGTCTTGCTAAAATTAGGAAATTGTCGGGCTCCTTGCCTCCACAGTCGGGTGTAACCGGGGGCTGGTTAGAGTTTTTCATCGAGAATGTCTTTACACTTAGGACACTTTTGCGACTTTCCTTTCCTCCAAAAGTCGGTTTTTTTTTTTCAGGTTTTTTTTTCGGAAAGTGTTTTTTTTTTTCCCTTTTTTTTTACCCCTTTTTTTGCGCTTTTGTAAGTCGTTGTTAAGTGGTGCTTGGGCCAAGTTTTTCTTTAGAATTTTTTGTTAATTGGCACTTTTTTTTTTTTTTCCCTTTTAAGTTGTTTTGTTTTGTTTTGGTTGGTTTTTTTTTTTGGGTTTTGTTCCTTTTGGAAAATTTTTTGGTTGGCCCCCCTTTTGTTTGGTTTTTTTTTTTTTCTTTAAAATTTTTTAATTAGGAAAATTTTTTTTCGTCCTTTTTTTTTTTCCACGTGTTTTTTGTTTTTTTTAATGGGGTTGGTTTTTTCCCCCCCTTTTTCCCCCCCCCCTTAAAACCCCCTTTTTCCCCCCCCCCCCCCCCCCCGTTTTTGGGTTTTTTGGGAACGTTTCGGTCAGAGTTTTTTATCGAGAATGTATTTTCTACACTTAGGACACTTGTGCACCCCCTTGCCTCCAAATCGGGGGGTAACGTGGGTGGTTAGAGTTTTCATCGAGAAAGTTCTTGCTACATTAGGAAACTTGTGCGGGCTCCTTGCCTCCCCAGTCGTGTGTAACGTTGGGTGGTCAGAAATTTTTTTAAGAGAAAAGTCTTGCTACACTTAGGAAACTTTTCGATCCTTGCCTCCACAGTCGTGTTTTAACGTTGGTGGTAGAGGTTTTTTTATCAAAAATGTTTTTGCTACAATTAGGACAAATTTTGCGACTTTGCCTCCACCGTCGTTGTAACGTGGCTGGGTTTGAGTTTTTCCCTCGAGAATGTCTTGCCCACACTTAGGAAAAAGTGGGGCTCCTTGCCTCCACAGTCGTTTTTTAAAAGTTGGGTGGTTTAAGGGTTTTTATCGAGAAAGGGCCCTTTCAAAACTTTTGGGGCATTGTGCGACTCCTTTCCTCCACAGTCGTGTGGAACGTTGGGTGGTAGGGGTTTTTCATCGAGAATGTCTTTCTACACTTAGGGGAAAATTGTCGGGCTCCTTGCCCCCACAGTCGTGGGTAACGTGGCTGGGTTTTTAGTTTTTCATCGAGAATGTCTTGTTTCACTTAGGACACTTTTGCGACTCCTTGCCTCCCCCAGTCGTGTGTAACGGGCGGTTTTAGAGGGTTTTTTATCGGGGAATGTCTTGCTACATTTGGGGCACCCTTTTTTGCGAAATCCTTGCCTCCACAGTCGTTTGTAACGGGCTGGTAAGTTTTTCATCGAGAAAATGTTCTTGCTCACTTAGGAAACTTGTGGACTCCTTTCCTCCACAGTCGTGTGTAACGTTGCTGGTCAGAGTTTTTCATCGAGAATGTCCCCTTTCTAACTTAGGGGAAAATTGTCGACTTTCCCTTTCCCCCACCCGTGTGTGTAACGTTTTGGTAGAGTTTTTCATCGAGAATGTCTTGCTACCCCCCTTTTGGACACTTGGCGAATCCTTTCCTCCACAGTCGTGTGTAAAGTTGGGTGGGAGGTTTTTTATCGAGAATGTCTTGCTACAAATTAGGGGCCCCTTGTGCGATCCTTGGTTTCCCCAGTCGTGTGTAAAAAGTTGCTGGTCAGAGTTTTTCATCGGAATGTCTTGCCCACCCTTTGGAAACTTGTTTGGGCTCCTTGCCTCCCCAGTGTGTGTAACGTTGGGTGGTTAGAGTTTTTCATTTGGAATGTTTTTGCTACACTTTGGAAACTGGTTCGACTCCTTGGGCCCCCACAGGGCGTGTGTAAGTTGCTGGTCAGGTTTTTTTTTTTTGAGAAGTCTGGGTTTTCACTTAGGACACTTGTCGACTCCTTGTTCCACAGTCGTGTGTTTAAAAAATTTCTGGTCAGAGGTTTTTTTCGGAATGTCTTGCTACCCTTAGGGGAAAATTGTGCGACTCCCTTTCCTCCACAGGGCGTGTGAACGTGGCTGGTTTTTTTTTCTTTAGAAGTTTTTAATTAAATTCGAGCCCCCCAAGTCTTGGTTTAACCTTTTGGGGAACCCCAAAAATTTTTGCGGAAATCCTTTCCTCCCCCAGTCGTGTTTTTTAAAAGTTGCTGGTCAGATTTTTTTTTCCCAGAATGTCTTTTCTACACTTTGGAAAACCCTTTTGGGGACTCCTGCTCCACAGTCCCTGTGTAACGTTGGGTGGTTAAGAGTTTTTTTTTCGAGAATTTTGCTACACTTGGGCACTTGTGCGACTCCTTGCCCCCCAGGGGCGTGTGTAACGTTGCTGGTCAGAGTTTTTTATCGAGAATGTCTTGCTACAACCTTTTTTTTTTTAAACTTTTGGGGGATCCTTGCTCCACAGTTCGTGTGTTTAAAGTTGGGGTGGTTAGGGGGTTTTTTATCGAGAATGTCTTTTCTACATTAGGGAAAAATTGTTTTGGGCCTTGTCCCACAGGGAGTGTGTAACGTTGTGGTTAGAGTTTTTAAACGAGAATGTCTTGCACACTTTGGAACTTTTTGGGGACTCCTTGCCTCCACAGTCGTGTGTAACGGGGCTGGTTAGAGTTTTTTTATCCCCCAGAATGTCCTTTCTACACTTAGGAAAACTTGGGGGACTCCCTTTTGTTCCCCAGTGTGTTTTAACGTTGTGGTCAGAGTTTTAAACGAGAAAGTCTTGCACACTTTGGAAACTTGTGCGAATCCTTTCCTTTCCCCAGTCGGGGTGTAACGTGGCTGGTTAGGTTTTTTATCGAGAAGTCTTTCTACATTAGGAAACTTTTGCACCCTTGCCTCCACAGTCGGGTAAAAAGTGGCCCGGTCAGAGTTTTTCATCAAAAATGTCTTGCTACACTTAGGGAAATTTTGCGACTCCTTCCTTTCCCCAAATCGTGTGTAACGGTTTTGGTCAGAGTTTTTTTTTCGGAATGTCTTGGGTAAACTTAGGAAAAAATTGTTCGGGCCCTTTCCTCCCCCATTTTGGTTTTTGTAACGTGGTGGTCAGAGTTTTTTCATCGAGAATGGGCTTTTACACTTTGGAAAAATTTTGCGACTCCTTTTCCTCCACAGTCGGTGTAACGTTGCTGGTCAGAGTTTTTCATCAAAAAGTCTGCTACACTTGGAAACCCCCCTTTTGCGAACCCCCCTTGCCCCCACATCGGGGTGTAACGTTGCTGGGCAGAGTTTTTATCGAGAAAGTCTTTCTAAAACTTAGGAAACTTTTTCCCCCACTTCCCTTTTCCTCCACAGTCGTGTGTAACGTTGCTGGTCAGAGTTTTTCATCGAGAATTTTCTTGCCACACTTTGGAAATTGTCGACTCCTTGCCCTTCCCCAGTCGTGTGTTAACGTTGGGGTGGTAGAGTTTTTTATCGAGAAAGTCCTTTCTAAACTTAGGGGAAATTGGGGCGACCCCCTTGCCCCACAGTCCCTTTGTAAAAAGTTGGGTTTGGGCAGAGTTTTTCACGAGGGTTTTCTTGCTACACTTTGGAAATTGTGCGGGCTCCTTGGGCCCCCACAGTCGGTGTAAAAAGTTTTGGTCAGAGTTTTTCATTTGAAAATTTTCTTGCTACAAATTAGGAAACTTTTCGACTCCCTTTCCCCCACAGGCGTTTGTAACGTGGCTGGTAGAGTTTTTCATCGAGAATGTTTTTGGACACTTAGGACACTGTGCGGGCTCCCTTGCCCCCACAGTCGCGTGTAACGTTGGCCCGGTCAGAGTTTTTTTATTTGAGATTGTCTTGCTACACTTAGGAAACTTTGGCGGAAATCCTTGCCCCACAGTCGCGTGTAAAAAGTTGGTGGTCAGAGTTTTTTACGAATTGTCTTTTACACTTAGGACACTTTTGCGACCCTTTTGGGCCCCCACAGTCGCTGTTTTAAAGTTGGGTGGTCAAAAGTTTTTAAAGAGAATTTTCTTGCTACCCCTTTGGACACTTGTGCGGACTCCCCTTTCCTCCACCAAATTTGGGGTTTTTAAAGTGGTGGTCAGAGTTTTTCATCGAGATTGTCTTGTACAATTTTTGGACACTTTTTGGGGGACTCCCTTCCTCCACAGTCGCGTGTAACGTTGGGTGGTCAGAGTTTTTCATCGAGATTGTTTTTGCTACACTTAGGAAACTTTGTGCGACTCCTTTCCCCCCCACAGTCGGTGTAAAGTCCCCCAAACCCCCCCCCCCCCCCTCCCCTTAAAACCTTTTCCCCCCCCCCCCCCCCCCCCCCCCCCAACCCCCCCCCTTCCCCCCCCCCCCCCCCCCCCCCTCCCCCCCTTCCTTTTTTGGTTAAGTTTTTATCCCAGGGTTTTTTGCCCACCCCTAGGGAAAATTGTGCGGCTCCTTTCCCCCACAGTCGTGTGTAAGTGGCTGGTTAAAAGGGGTTTTTTATGAGAAGGGCTTGCTACATTAGGAAAAAATTTTGCGGCTCCTTTTCCTCCACAGTCGTGTGAACGTGGCTGGTCAGAGTTTTTTTATCGGGGAATGTCTTGCCCACACCAGGAAACTTTTGGGGACTCCTGCCTCCCCAGTCGGGGTGTAACGTGGGCCCGGGCAGAGTTTTTTATCCCCCCCCGGGAAGTCTTTCTAAACCCCCGGAAAAATTGTGGACTCCTTGCCTCCACAGTCGTTGGGGAACGTTGGGTGGTCCCGAGTTTTTCATCGAAGGGAAAGTCTTGCTAAAATTAGGACAATTGGGGACTCCCTTTCCTCCCCAGTCTGTGAACGTTTTGGGGGATTTTTTCAAAGTCCAATTAAGGGCAAAAGCCCCCAATTTTAAATGGGGTAGAGTTTTTCATCGAGGGAAAGTCTTGTACCCTTAGGACACTTGTGCACTTTTGCCTCCACAGTCGTGTGAACCCTTGTGGGTCCCGAGTTTTTTATCGAGAATGTTTGCTACAATTTTGGAAAATTGTACGGGCTCCCCCCCTCCACAGTCGTGGGGTAAAAAGTGGTGGATAGAGTTTTTTTAAACGAGAATTTCTTTCTTTCACTTAGGAAACTTGTGCGACTCCCTTTCCTCCACAGTCGTGTTTTAAAAGTGGCTGGGTGATTTTTCATCGAGAAATGTCTTGCTAAATTAGGAACTTGTGCGGGTCCTTGCCTCCCCAGTCGTGTGTAAAAAGTTGCTGGTCAGAAATTTTCATCAAGGGAAAGTCTTTTCTAAACTTAGGAAAAATTGTGCGCCCCCTTTTTCTCCACAGTCGAGTGTTTCGTTTTGGTCAGAGTTTTTCATCGAGAATGTCTTGCTACAAATTAGGAAAAATTGTGCGAAATCCCTTTTCCCCCAACAGTGGGGTGTAAAAGTGGGTGGTCAGAGTTTTTCATCGAGAATGGGCTTGCTACACTTTGGAAAAAGTGGATCCTTGGGCTCCACAGTGAGTTTTAAGTTGCTGGTCAGAGTTTTTCACGAGAAGTCTTTCTACACTTAGGAAACTTTTGCGAAATCCTTGCCCCACAGTCGTGTGTTTAAAGTGGCTGGTCAGAGTTTTTTATCGAGAATTTTTTTTTTTCTTTCACTTAGGAAACTTGTGCGGGCTCCTTTCCCAAAAAGTCGGTGTAAAGTGGGGGTCAGAGTTTTTCATTTGAGAAAGTTTGGTTACACTTAGGAAACTTGTGTGACTCCTTGCCTCCACAGCGGTTTTAACGTTTTCTGGTCAGAGGTTTTTTATCGAAATGTCTTGCTCACTTAGGAAAAAATTTTTGCGGGTCCTTGCCCCCCCACAGTTTGTTGTAACGTGGCTGGATAGAGTTTTTCATCGAGAATGTCTTGCTACACTTAGGACACCTTTGGCGACTCCTTTCCTCCAAAGTCGTGTGGGAACGGGCGGTTAAAAGTTTTTCATCGAGAATGTCTTTCTACAATTAGGGGCACTTGTGCGACTCCTTGCCCCACAGTCGTGTGGAAAAGTTGTGGTGAGGGGGTTTTTTTATCGAGAAAGTTTTTTGCTACACTTTAGGAAACTTGGCGACTCCTTTCCTCCCAAAAGTCGTTGTAACGTGGCTGGTCAGAGTTTTTCATCGAGAAAAGTCTTGATACACTTTGGAAAATTGTGCGAATCCTTGCCTCCACAGTCTTTTGTAAAACCCCGGACTGGTCAGAGTTTTTCATTCGAAAAAGTCTTGCTAAAAACTTTAGGAAACTTTTGCGAAATCCCTTTCCTCCACAGTCGGTGGGGTAACGTGGGGGTCAGAGTTTTTCATCGAGAATTCTTGAAAAAAACTTAGGAAAACCCTTTTTTTGGGCTTTCCTTTCCTCCAAAAGTCGTGTGTAACGTGGGGGGTCAGAGTTTTTTTCGAGAAATGGGCTTGTAAATTAGGGGAAAACTTTTGCGAATTTCCTTGGGCCCCCACAGTCGGGGTTTTAACCCTGGGGTGGTCAGAGTTTTTTTCGAGGGAAGTCTTGGGTAAAACTTTGGAAAACTTTTGCAACTCCTTGCCTCCACCGTTTGTGTAAAAGTGGCTGGTCCCGAGTTTTTTAAACGAGAATGTCTTGAAAACACTTAGGGAAACTTTTTGCGAACCCCTTCCCCCCCACAATCCGTGTGTAACTGGGGGGTCAGGGTTTTTCATCGAGAATGTCTTGGGTACACTAAAAGGAAAAATTGTGTGGGCTCCTTGCCCCCACAGTCGTGTGTAAAGTGGCGGTCAGAGTTTTCATCGAGAATGTCTTGCTACCTTTAGGGAAAAAAAAAAAATGTGCGACTCCTTGGCCCCCACAGTCGTGGTTTTAACCGGGGTGGTCCAGGGGTTTTTCATCGAGAAAGTCTTGGCCCCACACTAAGGAAAAAGGGTGGACTCCTTGCCTCCCACAGTCGTGTTTAAGTGGCTGGTCAGGTTTTTTTATCGAGAAAGTCTTTCTACACTAAGGAAACCTTGTGTGACCCCCTTGCCCCACCCGTCGTGTGGGAACGTGGTGGGTCCCGAGTTTTTTCATCAGAGAGAAATGTCTTTCTACATAAAGGAAAACTTTTTTGGGGACTCCTTGCCCCACAGTCGTTTTTGGAAAAGTGGTTTGGCAGAGTTTTTAAACGAGAATGTCTGCACACTTTGGAAACTTGTGCGACTCCCTTTGGGCCCCCACAGTGTGTGAAGTGGGTGGGCAGAGTTTTTTAATCCCAGAAATGGGCTTGCTACCTAAGGAAAATTGTGGGGGACCCCTTTCCCTCCACAGCGTGGGGTAAACCCTGGGCGGTCAGATTTTTTTTATCGGAATGTTTGGGTACACTAAAGGGAAAATTTGTGACCCTTTTCCTCCACAGTCGGGGTAACGTGGCTGGGCGAGGGTTTTTTAAACGAGAAATTTTCTTGCCCCCCCCTAAGGAAACATGTGCGAAAACCTTGCCTCCACAAATCGTGTGGGAAACGTGGGCCCGGTCAGAGTTTTTTATCGAGAATGTCTTGCTACACTAGGAAACTTGTGCGACTCCTTGCCTCCACAGTCGTGTGTACGGGCGTGGTCATGTTTTCATCGAGAATGTCTTCTACTCAACATGTGGACTTTCTCCACAGTCGTGTGTAACGTGTCTTTATCAGATGTTTTCATCGAGATGTCTTGCTACACTTAGGGAAATCGTGCGACTCTTGCTCACAGTCTTTGGGAACGGCTGGTCGATTTTTCATCGAGAATGTCGTGCTACATAGGAAATTGTGCGACTCATTGCCTCACAGTCGTGTGTAAACGTGGCTGGTCAGAGTTTTTCACGAGAATGTTTGCTACACTTAGGGAAATCTTGGACTCCTTGCCCACGGCAGCGTTTTACGTTGTGTAAGTTTGTCAGAGTTTTCATCGAGAATTTGTTTTCTACCCCCATTTTAGGAACTGTGCGTGGTTGTCTTCACAGTCTGTAACGTTGGGAAGAGTTTTTCATCGAGAAGTCCTGCACACTAGGGAACTTTTGTACCCTTTCTCCACAGTCGTGTGTACGTGCTGGTAGAGTTTTTCATCGAAGTCTTGCTCACACTTAGAAACTGTGCGACTCTTGCCTCCAAGTCGTGGTAACTGGCGGTCAGAGATTTCTCGAAATGTCTTGCACACTAAGGGACTTGGGCTTTCTCACAGGTTGTTATGTCATAGAAATTCTCGAGAATCTTGCCTACATAGGAAACTTGTGGTCGCTTGCTCACTCGAGAAGTTGAACTTGGCAACTTGTGCGACCTTGCTACAGCGTAGAAACTTGTGCGGTCTTGCCTCACAGATGTTTGTAAGCTGGAAGTTTTCCATGAGATGTCTTGCACAGTAGGAAACGTTGTGGAGCTCCTTGCCAAGTCGTGTGAACTGGACGGTAGAGTTTTCTCAAGTGTTTGACATGGAAATTGGGATCCTTGCCTCCAAGTCGTGTGAAACGTGGCTGGTCAGAGTTTTCATCGAGATCTTGCTCCACATGTAGGAAATGGTGCGATCCTTGCCTATAGTCGTGTGTAACGTGGTATAGTTTTACGAGAGTCTTGCTACACTTAGACATGTGTACTCGTTGCCTCAGTGTGTTAACAGCTGTCGGTTTTTCATCGCAGTCTTGCTACACTAGGAAACTTGTGCGACGTCTGCTCACAGGCTGGAGAACGTTTAGGAGAGTTTTCATCGAATTTTCTACACTAGGAAACTTGTGGACTCCTTGCCTCCAAGTCTGCGTGTAACGGGCTGGTCAGAGTTTTCATCGGAAATTGCTTACACTAGGAAACTGCGTGCTCGCCTGCTACAGTCGGTGTAACGTTTTTCACGAGAAGTTTTACATAGAAGCTTTCGACTCCTGCCCACACGTGTGACTCTGTGCTCCACGAGTGTTTGCTAAATGGGTTGCATTTAGAAATGTGTGTCCTAGGAAAGTTGTGGATCGCTGCTCACAGGTGTTGTAACGCATGGTCAAGTTTTTCATCGTGAAGTTTGTACTAGGAAACTTGTTTCATCTTTGTCCACAGCGTGTGGAACGTTGCTGATCAGAGTTTTACATGAAATTCTTGGGTACACTTGGATACTCGTGCGACTCCTTGCCTCCACATCGTGTTTAACGTGCGGTCAGAGTTTTTCATCGAGAATGTCTTGTACCTAGGAAAACTTGTGCGGAACTCCTTTCTCCCAGTCTCGTACGGTGG